>CAUYRT010032152.1:0-33414 GCA_963574885.1 Lepilemur ruficaudatus | reverse complement strand
TCATGAAAATTTAGCCATGATAGATGCTAACCCTTCTCCTTCTGTCTTCATTCCCTGAAACTACATACTGGACATTTGCCATTAACTATGGCATGAATCTCTTAACATTTTCTTAAGACTTAAATTTTAGGGTGCCAGAGGTCAAATACTGTGAAAAGCCCACATTCTACTTCTCATCTGAAAAACTCCAAAACATGATATATATGTTCTAATTTTATAGTGTGTATGAAAGCGTTTTGAAATTAATTATAAAATAGTACGTATCATGAAATTATTTCTAGAGACCTTAAACCTCAGTGTGCGTCAGAATAACCCTAATAACAAGAATTATAATGAGGTGAAATTATTATCTCATTTTTTTCTTTCTACACCTGTTCTTTACTTTTTCCACTTCGTAAAACTGATTTTTTGTCCCTATTCCGTTGTTTGAATCTGTTTTTGCCTTAACATAATGGATAACTTTTATTTTCTGCAACTGCCAGAGCCTATACCTTATTTTTCAAGATAAGTGCCTAAGCAATGAGTGCCTTTGGGCTGCTTTTTTTTTTTTTTAAAGAAAAAACACTCAGTATGAATTTGTAGAACAGCCTGCGTCTTTTGTGTCTGTTACTTTTCACTAAGGGCAAATGGATCTACTTCACCCTTAGACCCCGGTCAGGCCAGTTTGCCTTCCTTTTTCCCATCCCCAAGACAAATTAAGAATGCTGAAACCTTTCACTCATAACAAAACAGTGATAAAGCAGGTAACAGGACCTCACATTAATCAGGTCTTTCAAAGAAGAGGCCCCAACCTGCACCCTTTGTCTAGCCTGCCGGTAGGTGGGTTTTTTTCAGGGTCTTTTTAGGGGCCGAGCATTCTTTTTAGTCCGGCAGCACATTCTCCTTGGAAATGTTTCACTTTTCAGACAGCCTCTGTGTTGATCAAAAAAAAAAAAAAAAAAAAAAAAAAAAAAAAAAAAACCAACTCCAGAGAGCCACTACAGAAATCTGAACTTCTAATGATCTTCTTTTATGTTTTCTTACAATGGACAATGACTCTCTCAATACTAATGGCATCAGGACACAGGGAGAAGGAACAATGGGAAGAAGTGGAGGGAGGGGAAAGAAGAGCTACTATCACAAGATGCGCTGTATCATCTTGGTGGGAAAAAAAAATCCTGTTTTCTGTAGCCAGATTATTGCTGTGTCTTGTTGAAAATATCCAAGATCCCTGCAAACCAATGCTGAGATGAGATAAGATCTTAAGTGAATAATTTTTTCTCAGGAGGAAAACGTTACTGTCGGTTAACGTGGTAATAGACCAGTCGTCTTGTGCTGTTCTAATCCTTCTCACCAACAGCGTAACAATAGAAAAAAACCTCACAAGTAATTTCTCCTTTAAGTTTCGTCCATGCAGTCAGTGCTTGACCTTTTTACCGGCTAAATGAAGTGAGTGGCCATTGTGTGTATACTGTAAAACTTTGACGAATCAAGCGCGCCCTCTACTGATCAACAAGAATATTACCAAACAGTATCCACCAGATCACTAAAATCTGGAAGGAAAGATACTTTAGACAGTTTTAGTTGCAAGTGTGTTTTTCCAACGTTGTAAAAATTAGGAAATTGTAAACATCAGTGTATTAGATTTCATAGAGACAGAATTAAATGTAAATAAATTTTTAATGATTTAACTTGTGTTAATAATTTACAAGTTGCCACGGGTTGAACAGAAAAAATAACTTTCATCTCTGCTGTCAAACTTTTTTTGTAAAAAAAAAAAAAAAAAACTCTAACATTCTAATAATACATGTAAATGAGTTATTTTTATCAAACAAAGGTTGGCAAACTTTTTCCGTGATGAGCCAGATAGTACATATTTTAGGCTTTGCTGGGCCATAAAGTCTCTGTTGCAACTACTCACCACTGCCATTATTGGTGTAAAGTACTCACAGACAATGTGTGAACGGATGGGTGTGGCTGTGTTACAATAAAACTTTATTTACAAAAACTAGACTGGATTGATTTGGTCTATAAGACAGTGAACCTGAAGATTTGTTGAAGCACTGAAGAATGTAAACACCTTCAAAGTGTTGCATTCTTATAAAAAAGTTACTCAGGGGGAGGTGGCCGTAATTTTTGCTTGAAGGCTGCCATCACTTCCAAACATTTTGCACCTTTTCTTTCTGATTAGTTTCCTGATTCAACTTACAAATGTTGCTAAAAATAAAGGTTAGATCTGGCAGGACCCTCACAGGTGATTTAGTGCAATTCTCTCATCTGCAGGTGAGGAGATGAAAGTCTAGGGTATTTCCTGAATGGTATTCTAGCCATCTGTGTTAGCCACTGGATCCATTCTCAATGACTTTTGGCTGTTTTGCTAAGATAATGCATAGAATAACGCTTTAAAACTAGAAGGAATTAAACAAATATTGTTATTCATTTATTAATCCTAGGAAAACAAAATGACAGACATTTGCATTTTCTCACCCTTTGACAATCAAGTTTCCATGAATGATAAAACCACACAAGTCAATAACATCTCCCTTAGTTGGAACCATGACACGTTTTAGAGATAAAAACTCACATAGGTATTTTATGCAGAAATCTGCATAAAATATACAATTTTATTTCTACGTAAAATACCTATTTCATATTTTATGCAGATAAATTTTCATATACCCATTTCATATTTGGATTTCTGCATAAAATTTTATATGGTACATTTTCATATACCTATTTCATATTCAGATTTCTGCATAAAATACCTATTTCATATTTTATGCAGATATATTTTCATAAACCTGTTTCATATTTTATGCAGATATATTTTCTGCCTATATAATTTCATATTTTAGAAGTTTTATTACCAGCTGGGCATAGAGATGGCTGTGATTTCTCTTGGCATTAGAGCAAAATTATGAATTATTTTTGTTGATGCGTGATAACCAAAGATAGGTGTCTTCACTATTAGATTATTTTTTGATGCAAAGCAACCAAAGAACGGTGTGTTTTCACTATTAGATTATTTTTAGCAAAGGATAACATGTGAAGATGGAACCCTTGGGGCACTACATACAAATAAAATTTCTTTGAACTTCGTTACTGCATATTCTGAACAACTACAGCATTTTGATGTCTTTTTAATTAAAACTGACGACGAGCACTTAATTGAGGAATTACTTATTCAACATTCATTCAAAGTGATAGGCATTCTGTTAAGTGTTGGTGATCACTGAGCTTTCAGACTATGGAGAAATCATTGATAAGGCCTTGTCTTGGCCCATTCGAATTGCTGTAACAAAATACTATGAACTGGTAGCTTATAAATGACAGATATTTCTCACAGTTCTGGAGACTGAGAAGTCCAAGAACAAGGTGCTGACAGATTCTCGGTGAATGGCAATGGTCCTCTTTCTCATAGATGTTGCCTTTTCTCTGGGTCCTCCAGGGAAAGGGTTCTCCAGGACTCCTTCTTTTACAAGGACGCTAATTCCATTCCTGGAGGCTCCACCCTTATGACTTCATCACCTCTCAAAGGCCCCACCTCCCACTACCATCATGTTGGTGAATAGGTTTCAACATTATGAGTTTTGGGGGAACACAAGCATTCGAACCATAGCAGGCCTTGAGCTCTGACTTTGAGAACACAAAAATGAGCATGACACCAAATTTGTTCTCAAGGGAATGGAAAGTATAAATGAGACTAATGAGATGAGAATAAAAGTATAAATATAAAATGAGAATAATAAGTTAGATAGCAAGGAGATTATTTCTTGATGGAATCCTGAAGAATGCTCTGTACCGGCATATTTGCTCCAGGCTTTGAAGGCTGAATAGGAGTTAACAAGTAGAAATGGAGCAGGACAGGAAGGAACAGAAGGAGCAACATCATTAAAGACATAAAATGGGGTATATTTGGGGCATAGTGAATAAATGATTGTGGTTTGACTGTGTATACTTTTGTGGGAGGATTTTGAGAGGGAAGTTGTTGAGGATCAGATCATCGGGGATGTTGAAAATCATAAAAGGAGGTTGACTAGGTATGGAGAACCATAGCAGGTGTTTTAACTTGGTAGTGATGTGGTCAGAACGTTAATTGGGATGGCAAACTGAGTACCTAATCATGAGGAGATTGGCTGGTGTTGGAGTAACTTGGGAGAAAAGTAAAAAGGGTCTGAACTTCCCAGGGGCGTGTGTCAATGGATAGAAAGAAACATGATTTGATTCCCAAGGTGGAGAAAACTCTACAGAACTGGGTATTGATGAACAAAGAAACTTCTTGATAAAGGGAGAAATAAAGTTGACTCTTATGATTTATTGTGTACATGTCTGATAAGTTGGCAATGTATTAATGGCATGAATAGATGAGAAAACATAGGGAAAAATACCAGTTCTTTGGGGAGAATGTGACTTTTGGCCTGACTGGGTTTGAAATGAAAGTATCCATATAGAGATAAATTTTAGGAATTTACCAATGTATTTCTGATTTTTAAAAGATTTAAACTTAGAAGTCTTTTTGAAGTCACTGAGAAGCAGTCACTAAAGCAATGATGATTTCATGTTGTTGCTTTAATGTTTTCATTTTAATAGGACTAAACTTTTTAGTCAAATTGGAGCTAGAAATTCTATGGAAAACTTTGACATCATAAATCCACATGCATTCTGATAAGAATTTTTTGGTACTCGGAAGGCAATTCTTTGGGATGTTAGGACTTTGCACTCAGTAACATTCCCTGCCACCCCCAACCCCAGCCCAGGGTTAGGAAGAAGAGTGAACTGTTAATTTGGAAAGAATATTACAAATCACAGTATAATGGAAATAGTACCTATTCGTCAATAGCATGGAATAAAAAGAAAGAAAGAAAAAAAAAGAGCTCCCGAAAGCTTCTCTGCTGTTGTTAATTAGTAGGAAATGACACTATTAACATCAGTTTCGGAAAGTTGAGCTTCACGAGCATGTTGGAGTTTAGAAGGGTTTTAGAGCAGTCTCCAATTTTCCAGCTTGCGTTTTCGTTCGGAGATCATGTCTAAGTAGACCTACTAATTTAATCTCTCATAATGTTTTAGCATTTACAGAGCAGGAAGAGATTAATGGCTGGTATGAAAGACTCTCCTTTGAATTTATTTTATCAAAGACATTATACAAACGATAAATAAGCACATGGAAAGGGTGCTTAAGAGCGTTCATTAGTCATTAGGGAAATGGAAATTCAGTCACAGATACTGCTACTCACCCTTTGCAATGACTGAAATTTAAAATGTCCGATCATATCAAATGTTGGGGCCGTGAAGTCTCGTACACGATTGCTGGGCATGCACAATGATAAAACCTCTTTGGAAAACAGTTTGGCATGTCTGTATACCTACTGTGGGACCCCTGCATTCCATTCCCAGGAAGGACAGACAAGAAATGGAAGCACATTCTGCAAAAACGCTTGTGTGTAAATATTCATAGTGACTCTATCTGTGATAGCTAAAAACTGGAAACAACCAAAATTTCCATTATCAGTTGAATGGATAGAAAAGTGAGGCATTTCTATGCAACAGAAGGGAATGAATTATTGATACATTCAACAATATAGGTGAATCTCAAAAGGATTATGTTGAATAAAGCCCAGCAAAAAGAGTACTTATGACATAATTCCGTAAGTACTGATTTATAAAAAATGCAGACTGATCCATTATGCTAGAAAGCAGATCAGTTGCCTGTGGATGGGAAGGCAGGAGGTAGGCAGAGGGATTATGCCGTAAGTAATTAACAAATTGTAGCTATTATTACTATTATTAGCCTCTCCCACAAATGGAGAAGAAATCAAAGAGGGGGAATATTGAGATTAAACAAAAAATGACTGAGAAAACTCTGGAGTTTGTTTTGAGTAATTAGATCAATTTTCTTTTATAATGTAGAATAGTATATTGAAGTAGAGGTTGAGTTGCAGAAAAAAGCATTTTATTTTTTTGTAACCCAAAATATCCTTGAAATATTCTACACTTTATACACGTAAGCATCCTCTCTTGCCTCTAACACACACACACATTCTCTCTCTCTCGCTATAGATTCTGTTTTGCGTGTCTAATCAATTATCATTTTCATGTTGATGAACATAAATCACACTTCTCTTATCGAATGCCAGTCTCTAAATCTGCAAGATCACAGCAGGCCCTACTTCTGCACATTCTGTGTGCCTGTTTTGGCTTTAGATCCCGCCTTCCTCATTGGGTACAGTGAACCCCATAAACAACGTATGCTTGTTGACTGGCTGACTCCCAGTGCGTGTGGGCTTTTTGGTCTTTAGTGATGTCTTATTTTTGACAATCTTTGGGCAAAGTGAGAGACAAAGATTATTCCAGGGCCTGAAAGAACTTTGCCATGGTTTTCAACAGAGCCTTTTAACCATTTGCCACAGGGGTGTGTTCCGAAATGTTCAGGGCCGTACTGGCATTTCAAAGGCGAGGGCCAAAGATGTTGACGATCTTACAATCGTGGGGTAAAATCCTGAACTTGTCTGTCATTCTCTAGACTTGGAATCAACTCATAATCAAAGCCATGCAACTTAGAAACTATTACATGTGGTTGTAGAAATCTTATCGAATTGCCTTTGAAAGTGACAGGATTGAAAAGCACAGTCGTTTTTGGGCTTCTGATCCATCAGAAAACCTGGGGAAGCTACAGGACTGATGATGGGAAATAACTCAATGATCGCAGGAAGCTCAGGAAAAGTCAACGTGGTAATTCATATGGTATTGAGGATTTATGATAAGTGTGAATTTTTAATCATCTAGCTGAGTGTTCTTCATACCTCTCAAAGTTGGCCACCTCTTTTAGTATCTATTTTTATTTCTAAATGTATTATTCGTGACTGTATCTTTCTTTGTCTCCCTGAAAGACTGGAGAAGTATTTTCCGGTTTTAATGGACTTCATAGTAAATAAGAACTAATTACCGACATTTGTATATTGTATCCCTCGCTCTCCATATCCATTATGGTATTTTACTATATAAATCCCCACTGAAGACAGTGAAAAACCAATTCTTGAACTGTCCACTAGGGGGAGGGCTTGTTCTTCCATTAATGTGGTTTTTCCTTTAGGAAATACAAGTGAAATTTAGATTTTTCTTCTTGTGAAAAGCTGGTATTAAGAACTCTGGTTCATGTCATGGTTATATTTTGGCTCTTTTGAGGTTGACAGTGCAGAATTCACTCGAGGAGGACAGACATCTGTTGATCTGTGAACAGTGTTTAGTTTCTTTACACTTCGTGGACTACTCAAGTGACAGTCTCACATAAAATATTGTTTTCCACAGAACTGTCACACGGCTCCATAGATTAAATCAGAGCACTCCCTTCTGTCTTTTTACGGAGACAACTTCCTGCAGGATGTCTCTGTATTGCACAATCAGACTTATTAGTCTTTATCTCTTCACTTTGATGGGACTCTTCAAAACATGTTTAGGAGTGACATGAATGCTTCTAGAGTTTTTCGAGCAGATTTACGAAAAAGGGAAAGTAACTTTTAACGGCCCGTTTGTATTTGAATTTCCTAACGGTTCCGAGTAATGTTTAATTTTGCTATCTACGTAAATCGGTTTTGCTAAGCAAATTATATCACTTGAGAAACAAGTCAGTCACCAAAAGACCAACACCCGCAGGTTCTCACTTACAAGTGGGAGCTGAGTGATGTGTACACGGGGACGTGAGTATGGAATGATAGACGAGACTTTGGGAGGGTGGTGGAGCGGGAGGGGGTGGTCGATGAGAAACACTCCATGGGTATCATAGACTATATTTGGGTGACGGACACTCTAAAAGCCCTGACTGCACCATTATGCAATCTGTCCATGTAACAAAATTACACTTGCACACCATAAATTTATACAAATGTTAATAGAATAAAAAAGTTATATTATTTTAGCAATTTATAAGACAATATGGAATGATGGAAGTACATGAAACAGTAAAAGCTGAGAGTTGGCAGAGATTTATGGTCTACTTAGGTGAGAAAATGTGAGCTTGTTGAAAACGGTAATTTGTGTTTTTTGTTACTTATATGGTAATTGAGGGAATTTAAAGTTAGGTAGAGTGATGGTGTAGCCGCTTCGGAAAAGTTTGGTAGTTTCTTAAAATGGTGTAAACATAAATATACTATATAACCCAGCAATTTTAGTTCTAGTTATCTACCCAAGAGAAATGAAATTATATATTCACACAAAGACGTGTGTGTAAGTGTTCAGTAGCAGTTTTATTCATATTAGCCAGAAAATGGAAAGAACGCAAATGTCCATCATCAACTTGTGAATAGATAAACAAAAAGTGGTATGGCCATAGAACAAAATACTATTGGACTATAAAAAGGGATGGAGCACGGATACCAGCTATAGCATGAATGAACCTCAAAAACATAATGCTAAGAGGAAGAAGCCAGACATGAAAGATCACATGTTGTATAATTATGTTTAAAGGAAAAGTCCAGAAAAGTAAATTTATAGCAAGAAAAACGAGTGGTGAACTGGGAGTTGAAACAGTAATAAGGAATGTCTGCAAATGGGCATGGAGTTTTTTTGAGGGTGATGAAAGTGTTTTAAAATTGAATTTTGGTGTTGGTTGCACAACTCTATACATTTGCTAGCAGTAATTGTATTCTTAAAACACTGTAAAGCTGTTAAAAAACTAGTAGAATAAATCTGAAGATCAAAGTTTCATGAAAATTTTAAACATTCTTCTGGAGCAAGGAAATCTTACTCATTAGATCTTTGAGCTTCCCAGCTTTTTGTCTTCGAGAATCAGAAAAGAGTAGGAATATAGGACTTTCATGTCTACCACCATGAACAAAACAGCCAAATGCTTCTAAATCAAAATATCAGAATTCAAGATACGTAGTGTGTGTTTGCCTGTGACTTATGAAACATTCCTTTAACTCACACAATCTACCACCCTCTGAACTTGACCAGACTCTATGAGTTTTGGTCATTTTTCTCCAGGAACATGGGACACCATGTTCTTTGCATATGTTGAGTAATTTAATGTAAATTGGGAGATGAGGTGGATACAAAGAAAATAATTTTTCTTCCTAACTTCTGGCAGACTGTAAACTTTGCCCACTGTTCTCAAGGTACATTTGAGACCTTCCTTTCCTGTTCTCTGGCCAAAACAATGACTTCTATTTTCTGATATCAGTGGTGCTGAATTTAGGGCCTGGCATAGGTCTAAAAACCACTCAAGACAGAAATCTTAAGGAAAATAAGTGAAAGAATATTCACAAATAATTTTACTTATTCAAACCCTAGTTGCCTGCCTTTCTCCCCCAAGTCCTATTAAGAATTGCTACTATTTTGAGTCATTGAAAATGTTTGTGATTTGTTTTTCCAGAACTCATTAAAAACCTACTTAGATTGAACAGGAAAATGGAGTATTTGCCTGAACACTACATTTGTCTTTTCCATGTTGGAAAACAAACATGTCTTCCTATATGTGCTGGAGAAATTTTCCTTGAAGGAGTTACCTTGTGAGTGTTCATGGAACCTACTGGGGGTCAGACTTCACCCCCTAAGATACTTCATTCCCTAGCTCCAAATTTCTATCTTCTGTTCACTCAATATTGAGTGTTTACTATGTGTTAGGCCCTGTGCTAGGCCCAGGCCTTACGTGATTATAGGAGCCAACCTACTCCAGTTCCTGTCTTCAAAACCCATTTTAAGAAGTGATCTTCAAACAGGAATCAATAGATCAGCAACTGAGGTATAGAACAATTTAGAATCTCTATTTACCTTAAAAAAATTTTTAGTTTTCTGTTTCTGAGAAGGCATAGATGGCATATATAAGTATATAAGGCATATATAAGTACAATAGAACATATGTATCATTTATAAATTATAAAATACACATATAAAGTGTCCATGATTGTATTATTTATGATAGAGGTTGAATCAAAAATGTTTGCAGACAACTAACAGGTAGCTGGTGAGAAATTTTAGATCTCATACTCTCATATTATTAATCCCTTCAAGTACACATCAAATAAATATTACTATAACATTATGTTTACTATTTAAATGCAGCTTCACGATAAGTCCCTTTCCACCATACCCGCAAATCACCTCTCTGCTTTTAAGTACATTATATCTAGAAGACTGCTGGCACTAGCATGATCTCGTGGTCAAGAAAGACAAGACACTAAGCGATGACAGTGACACATGGTAAGGAATGAGTATTAGGAATGCTGGTAGCACATGGGAGGGGCTTGACAGCCTGTTCTCGGGGTTAGAGGAAACTTAGCTGTGGACGTAGCATCTAAACTGAAATTCAGTATAAAAGAAGTACAAGAAGAACCTTCTGGGGAGACACAAGAATATAAGCACGTTCTAGGATCGCAGGAGAGCACGCACGTTTGGGGGTACTAAAAGTGTGGTGGAAACGTGTACAAGGATGAAGGGAATGAGCAATGAGGCGTGAGGATCCAACAAAGCCAGAGCAAGAAGAGCCTTGTTAGGAAGTTCCACCTTCCTCCTGAAGGCAACAGGGAGCCATGCATACTTCTTAAGCAGGGACCTGACAGTGCGAGGGGGAATGTACCTCAGAAAGACACCTTCCTGACTGCAGTCTGATGGCATGCTCATCTGTCCCAGTTTTCCAGAATAGATTCCATTTGTGCTTATTGTCTATTGGGAAATATTAATAGTGCCCCCTTTTAATTTTGATTGATAAATCATATGGTTTTTCCAAGAATAGACTGAAAGGGACCAGGAAGAATGAAGACCTGAGCTGCAGTTAGTTGTAGTAGTGTAGACAGAGATGGCATCTGACATTAAATTACTGATAGTGGAGACAGACAGTAGTAACATGTTCAAGACAGAATGCAGGAGATGGTGGTTGATTGGATGTTGGGGGATGAGAGTTAGCTGAGATACAGAAGACGCACAGGTTTTTAGGTTGGGGAAAGACAACTGAATTTTGAGAGCTGTGGAATTTAAGGTATCTGTGGGATGTCTGAGAGATCTGGTTGACATTTCGATGTGTGGATGTGAACCTCTATATAGAATTCTGAGTGGAAGACCGAGATTTCAGGGTTGTCTACACAAACATAGTAAATGAAGCTACATGAGTGGTCGAAATGGCCCAGATCAAATACATAGAAGACAGGAGGCTTGAGACAGGGACTCTGACACTTGACAGATGAATAAGAGAAGAGTTGCTCACGGAAGAAACTGAGAGAGAGGTAGATAAATAGAGAAAAAGAGTGTGATGTCCTGGTATCCAAAGAAAGAGTTTATTTCAAATGGAGGAAGATGTCAACAGTGTTGACCGCTGTTGAGAATAAGATAACTAAAAATAATACCACACGCTCACCTTGGCAGAAGAATTTTAGTGAAGGGATGGGGACGGATATAGGACTTGAACAAGTGGAGTGAAAAAAAAAGACTCTTTCCAGAAATTCTCATACCTATATGTGTGTCTCTGTTAATTGAAAAGAGATAGTGGCGGTCTGTAGAAAAGGAATTGATTCTTTCACTTTATTGATTGTTCATAGAAGATGTAACAGCCCAGTTAAGATGCGTATGTCCTTAAAAAAGCCACCAGGGAGGTTAAGGGTAAGAATGCCCAGCTCTAAAGAAGACTAGTGAGAAAGATCTTTAGTGTCTGTGTGGAGGATATTTCAAGGTCTCCTTAGAGATGACTACATAGTCAGTGGCTGGCTTTTCCTACGCAGAAGGCTTGAACTTGCTGTGAACTTGCTTTTCCCTTGTTTTGCAGCTTGGATGTCATCAATTACCTGCTGTCATTTGCCCTGCACTATTTTTCACACCTGTTTGAATAATTAGCAGTATCTGTTTTCTGGAATTATCTGTAAATGCTCTTTGAACCAATACAAATGAATGAAATGCAAACTACTGGGATGTAATCTGGGAATGAGGCACAAGAGCTCAGGCCCTGACATCAGGTTGACATGATTCTGCACCAAGCCTCAGTTTCCCTATCTGTAAAATGTGGATGTTAATAGTAATCTCATTATGTTGTTGCGAAGGTTAAATGACCCAGGATGTGTATAAAGCACTTGCTCACCTGGTCCACAGTGAACACTCAAATGAAAGTTCATCACTAGATAAATTAATGTTTCCTTTTTTTTTCTGAAAAACGTCACTTCAAAAGGCTTTGTGCATACGGAGAAGCCATTCCACGGTCAGGATTAAAGTCAATATCAGGGTTGGAAGAATAAAGTTGATAGCGAGTTTATCTGCAATATTCATTTGCCTGCTGCGCTGAAAAACCAGAGATAATCTTCCTGGTGTCACTCAACTCTCTACTGCTTCTGCCTTGCGTTTGCAAAAACTCAGCTGTCCTTTGCTGCTTTATGTTGCCAATTTATGACGGTTGGCATTCCCACTTCCTGCAGAGAAATTATGGGCTTTTTGGGTATCACTTAAATATTATAAAGTTTAGCTGAATCTGCCTAAGAAATCTGAGGTCACTGAGCATGAAAATTCTTAATTGTGATGTTTGGAGCATCTTTGGGCAGTGCTGTCAGAGGCTGGGGTATATCCTCTACACTTAACCACGTTGGAAGGTCAACTCAGGGTGCTTTGAAAACCAAAAGATACTTCGATATATGTACTTTCAGAGATTATTAGCATTATGAATTTATTAGCCACCAACCTCAAATGCACAAGGTCATTAGAACTCAGGAAGAGAAGCAAATATACTATTTTTGAGCTGCTTAACCAGAGAGAAAAATGGAAAAGAGTAAAAATGCAAATTTCTAACCTCAGTATGCAAAAGAATTATAAAATTCTGGATTGGCTAAAATATATTCTACACAGGGGCGATAGAAAAACTTAACAAAAATGAAATATGCATGCTTTAAGTAGTCCCTATCCTGTTCCAGTGTCTCTCATTAATTTATTAATGACTAGAAACTTAGGTGAGAAGGAAGGATACTGGCTCAAAAGAGCTGGGGATACTGACGAAGTGTGAACGGAGTGATGGATGATTGGGTGCTAGAGTCTAGATAATTAGTACAGAAAATGAAGGCAGAATGGGTTTGAAAAGTTTCCAATAAAGTAAAGGGAATAGTGAACCTAGAAATTAAAAGATGCGGCATAGTGGAAATTTGATATGTCAAAGTTGGACCAGTTCTAGATAATGGGTGACAAGACTTGAGCCTGTTGTCTTGTCCAACTGTTCTTCTGCAATACTGCTACCATCACTACTGGTTTTAGAGGCAGTCTGAACTAGAGGTAAGTGAGCTTTAATAGCATTTGAAAAATGTAGCAGGATGCTAGCTTACCCTGGGGCAATGAGTCACTTTCCCTGTTACAGTGTGGAGATAACCAATCTGTCTTCCTACATAAATTTTTATAGTCATTTAACTATTTTGAGATGTGCTTTGGGATCATTTGGATTCAGAGAATACTGTACATGAGCCAGTATATTTTGTGATAGTATTTTCTTATTTAGATTTTTAAATTTTTTTGAATGTGGTTTTCAGAGTTGAAAAGGAGTGGCTCAGATCCATGCTCTACAAAACTGTGCATTACAAAAGAATTCATTGCGTGCTCAATTGCATAGTAATTCTTAGAATTTTGAATGGCAGGAGTTGGTGAGCTATAGACTGAAAACTGATCACAGAGCCATTAGAGCTGACCTTACTTCTATTAATACTCATCGTAACGGCTGCCAGCCCTGACTGTGCGACTCCTGTTCAACTTCAGTCATCCCGAGCTCGTCACCGAGGTTTCCAGGCATTGGCTTCTGCTCTTCCTTAAAGTTTCACTGATGGATGTTTTTCCCTGTTTGGTGGCTGCCTTTGGGAAGATAGCTGCAAGCAAGGAACACTCATTAGCTCAGTGATACGTGGGGGATGCACTGAAGAAAGGCAAACTTTTTCTTACTGGTGTAAAGTCAGTTTTGGAACTATTAAATCTCTAGAGGAGAAAATGATTTTTTTTTTTCCAGTGCATCTTTCATGCCGTGGAGAGGCTGGCACAAACACAGCCACTGACTTTTAAAGGTACTATTTAAAAAACCACAGCTGGGAGGCAGAATATTTAAATATTGCCCCGACTTGATGCCCAGCAGCTGTTGCTGAATACCATTTGAAGTGTATAATACTCAAAGTTAGAGCAGTCTCCAGGGAGGTGTTCAGAGAGAGAGTGAACTAAAAAACTTGTTCTCTAGTCTGTTCTCCCTGATGGGAAGCAACGGCTTGGAGAGGGCAGGAAGGAGTAGAAGTCGAAAGGTAGATTCTTCTTGTAGGTAAGTGGAAGAGAGAATGAAGCACATTAATTTGGGCTGTGCTGACTTATTTATCTATTCCTGACACTTTTCCCTGTACAAACTCAGGAAGCTGTCTCCTGCATGAGGTTTTTAATGAAACAATTTACTTGAAATAATAATAAAAAAATAGCTTCCCATGCTGCTTGCCTTCCTCCATGGCATAGGCTGTGTAACTGATCAGTAACATTGAATGAAAGTAGCCCAACTGTCACTGGGAAAGCTCGGTTAATTCACTGTGGTACATCAAGTAATTTGGGTTGTTTTTTCCCCTTCTGTTAAAAAATGGCCATGACAGGTTTTGAGAAGGTATGGTACTTACAAAAGAGGAGAGCACATTAAAAAACAAAAAAAGAGAAAAATAATGTTAAAGTTTTATAAAATAGTGCCCAGTGTTCCTCCCCCAAAATACTGTAATTCCGACTTTAATACCAATTTTGAATTCACACTTTAAAATGGATGTAGGTTGAGTCTTAAAATACTCAGACTATTCTGTTCTGTATAGTACGTGAACCCAGAAAGGATAAGCAATTTATTTTGGGAATGTTTTACTTAGTTCCAGGTAGTCTGTAAATACAAAGTTTTAATTGATGTCATTGATTCTAGAGAGACTTACATTTGGGATTGCATTTTTGAATGCTGAATTTATTTTAAAAACCATTTTGGATTGTAGCATACATCTTTTTATGTTGAAACTTCTGGAATGATATTCTTTTTCCTATGACTTGCACCACCCTTTGAAAATAGACAGTTTAAGAATGTCTTCATTATATTTAAATATATTTATAGAGTCACAGGACTCATGTTTAAGATGCTCATTTCTTTGCTCCCTGGTAGCCATCAGAGTATTCACTACATTTAAAAACCTAAAAGTCTTAAGGATGCAACATTGTGATTTTCTTTTATATTACATCCCTGTGTCAAATAACTTCTGTAGTTGAGAACTTTTTCCTGACAAAACTAGATTCCTCCTTCTAAATTTTAAGCCTATGTATCAGAACCACACCCTGCCTACCCCCCTTGTACAAGGCTATCATTCTTTTTTTCTCCTGGAATGACGAGATTGAAAACAGCTGTTTGGTTTCCCATAAGGGGCCAATTTTTCACCTTGACAAACTCAAGGCATTACTGTGTTTCTGGATATAGTTCCATGACCAGTCTTCGAGGCATCCTTTTGGAGATTTCACCACTTTTGACTGTAAGGAATGAGAAAGTTACAGGGTGCCACTGCTCCAAGCGTATATAGTACTTGCAGAACAAATGCTGTGAGATAATAATTTCACCCAGCAGGCTCTGGAGTACTAACAGCAGCTTTCCTAGGTGATTAAAATTTCAAAAGATACAGATACTCATTTAAATGTAATGGGATTGAAGATAAAAGTGCTTAGGCTGTTTGGTTAATTCCTTAGGATCCAGCCTAGACTTGTTACAGCAAATGTCCAATTATGGGACAATGTCCATTAGCCTAAAGGTTTTTCTAAACTTCCATTTTCAATGCAAATCTAATTATCACAAACATATTAAATTATTGGAGAGGAGTAGAGAAAACAGGAGGGTGTAATTGTCGCGTATTAACCATTGCTTTTATTTATACAGACAACGCACTGTTGGGGGTCAAAAGATATGTAAGATGGTGTTCTCGTTTTTAAAAAGTAGGGACAAAAGGTAAGTACTGCAAAAGCATAATTTTTATAGCATGAGAAGAAACACAAAAGTGGAAGAAAAACAATAGTTGTTGGGGAAAGACCAGTAAATCCAGTGACAAGTATTGAACAAAGTGCTGAGACACTGGGCTGAGGAGGGAGTATGTGAAATTGAAAAAGAGCAGACAGTGCTCGAATGGGAGCTCTCACTATTTGGAAAAGCAGCAGGAGCCGTACAAATAACTCTTTCAGTGACGTGAATGAGAGGACACAGCCAGGTTTTCATAAAAAAAAAAAAAAATTCCAAGTTTTTCCTTGACATTTATAATGATGAGTTCTTTTGCTTCAAGATTTAGGATCACTGCCCTATTGAATGCAACGAGAACAAAAACTTTTCAGTTTTTCCAGAAAATTGCCTTGGAAGGACAAAAAGAAGCAGTAAGTGAAGATGACAACTCAGTGAGTCAAGGCAGTCCTGGGACGTTCCTGTTATTTAAAAGTGAAGGCCAGTTTCTATCTTCTGTATTGCCTGGTTGTCTCAGAAACCATTTAATTTACCTCTCAACTAAATAATAAAAGATAACCAGCATGTGTGCTTGCATGTGGCATGCTGCTTTAAAATACGCATTTTGATTTTTCACAGTCTCAGTGAGGTCAAAGGCAGTTGAAACAGGAAGTTGGAGGGACAAGCAGTGCCTGATAGTGGGGAGACCCACGCTGAAGTCCTGTCTCATGACTACTCTGAGGTTGTTTCCTTATCTGTAACATTTATGCTGTTAGTTTCGATAAAGGGACTATATCATGCAAGGATCTGAATAATACACCGTCTGCTTATTTTCATCTGGGGTGTCAAGGAGTAGCTGTGATACAAAGGGCAGTCAAGGCGATTGCACACAAGATTACTCACTGTAGACTTGACCATGACATACTCTATGTTGTATCTTATTTTGGGGAATGGAGTGAACATGCACCTCAATGGAGCATTTTCTTGCCTAGTGCAAGGCTGAGATTAGAAGCAGACCTGGTGGCCCCCTTTTGTTCTTACTCTTGCCTCCTATGGTATTAGCTCTGTGATGGCAAGAGAGACACATAAGGATAAATACAAGGTAAAAACATTTCTTTTTGAAGATATTAGAGAAAAGCTAGCTTAGGCCATTCAAATCATGATTAATTTTTTCTTGGCGTCTACCATGACCCCGCGAGGTCTCTGGAGGGCTCCTCATCCGTGCATGAAGGAGGTAGTCCAAGTTACAGGGGAGGAAAGAGAGGGAAGGAAAGGCGTTTAAAATATTTGCAAAGGAAATAGCCTTTTGGTTTATTTCAAGATTATATTTTACAAGGAATTTATTTTTGATATTTATTACACTATAAGCAGGCATAAAGCTATAACTTCTATATGCCGCATGGTTTAATCCACTACCTCAAAACAGCCAGGCGACTCTATTTATCCTTCTACTTTCTGATGTATGTTAGCAGACTAAGGAATATTGGTTGAAGATGCAGAGAAAATGGGTCCGCGTAACATCTTCTACTTTGAGATGGGCGTGATGCCCAAAACATTCACAGCAATAAAATTACTCCTTAACTTACAATGACTAATGAGAAGAAGGTGCCTCTTTATACCTCTGCTAAATTCTACAGATGACAGAACAAATACAGAAGAAATGAAACTTGCTCGTAGTTTTTTCATGACCCAGTGGAGGTTAAAACAATAGGAAACTGATGGACCGTAGAATGTCCACTTTCCAGTAGGTAAAAAAAAATCTTGTGCCACAACCAACCTGCAAACTGCTCACACACTAATGAACTACATTCAAGGTGCCCAGGCAAACAATATTCAAGGAGAAAGTGGAAACCATTAGCAAACATTGACTCTGTGATCTGTGCTCAAAGCTTTTGCAGTGGAAATGACTTATGGTATATAGAATAAGCACTACACTTTAGGATTCCCTTGGAAAGTGCCTGGCTCACTGAATTCTATGAGAACACAGTTTTAAATTAAAAAAAGAAAAAGAAACAGGAAAAGGACCAAAAAAATGCCAGCTGCAGTAGTGAAACAGGAAAACAAAAAGAAAAAAATCAGAAGAAAACATGACTCAAATTAATTAAATTAATCCCTCCCCACCAATTAAAACAGAATAAGCTATAAACTGTGAAATTCTCTCCAATCTATTTTTTTAAAAAATGAGTGACACGTTCACGGTGCTATCTCAGATAGAACGCTTAGAGATTGGGAGAATAGATCCCTTTTGGAGCTCAGTGACCAGGTATTTTCAGATGCTAGCTGTGTTGCCGCATAGCCTCCAGATAAGGACGATGGGTATCTGACAAGAAAGAGAATCAGTGGGAAAGGACAGGGTTGTAGTGACATAAGATAGGAAAAGGATGAACTGAAAAAATAATTCTGACAGGGCTCTTTTATTTCAGACAATGGTACCTTCTCTGTAGTGCATTTTTTGGGAAATGTCATTTTTTTAATCCTATGTGTCAAGATAGACCACTGTGTGTTCTTTTCTGCTTAGCTTATCCAGAACAATGAGGCAGGTCATGCAAACATATTTCTCCTTTTTTTTTCCCCCACTCTAATCTATTTTCTATCAACAGATTGTTTGACCAGACAAGGAACCTCTGGCAGGCAGGTATATAATTACAAAACATTACGTTTTAACCTCCATGGCATTAGTTTTGCTGGTACTTCGACTATTGTGATAACCATTGTATTGAAAAAGTGCAGATTATGCCCAAGGACAGAGTGGCTGCAGAATCACTTGGAAATTAATCAATCTGAGGTTCTGCAAAATTTAATTCAGCAACGTCTGGCTTTAAGTTTGAATTTTGATTTTTTTTTTTTTTGGAGGCACTGAGTGAATTTTTAATACTCAAGGACAATAATTAGTCCTTGAGTATCCAAGAAGGAAAATTCTGCTTTACTCATAAACCCAAGAGAGGAGGCTTTCTGAACTTGCTTTAGCATCCAGCTGGAGAGAGTCAGGATTCAGTGGAGAAACATCTGGGCTGCTAAGGGATTGGGAAGCCTTGGGGGCTTTCTTCCCAAGGACTAAAATACTGTTCTTTGTAAAAATTTCTATTATACCAGGGTCAGAGATATTGCAAAATAAGGGGAAGGAATCAGTTGGGGCAGCCAGAATTTTATTTCTCCTGTTGGCACATGTGGTGCTTGGCAATTACTTTGTTAAATGTGAATTAATAGATTTTTTTTTCCATTTCTCCCCATTATATATGAAAGAAAAAACTGCATCTTCACTCAAGGATAGTGGATTCTGGGTTGAGATGCTCCTAACATCTGACTACTCAAAAGATGCTACTGGACCAAAATTGTTTCTATGAGAAGAGCCAATAGGTTAAGGCAAATGGTAATTTCAATTTTTTCTCATTTGCTAGTTAATGAGGCCAGAGTATCTTAGTGTTGTCTGATAGAACTTTCTGTAATGATGTAGATGTTCTATGTCTGCACTGTCCCCTATAGTAGCCACTAGCCACGTGGGGTTATTGAACACTTGAAATGTGGCTAGCATGGCTGGGAAATGGATTTTAAATTTTATTTAATTTTAGTTCATTTAAATTTGAATAGCCACATGTGGCTAGATGCTAAGGCATTGACAGAGAGATCCGAAGGCTGGAACAAAACCATAGATGATGCATTTATCTACACTGATTAGAATTTGTAGATGCTAGAATTAGAATTATTAAAATGTCAGTGTTGTGACTTCACAAAATCAAATTTGCTTTGTCTTTTACTTTTTAAAACAAGAGTGGAACATACATTTTCAGATAAAGTAAGCGGTTCAGTGAATATGCTTTCTTGAGCAATTTTACTTCTCCTGTTCAGGGTAGGGAATTGATCTCTGAATCATGCAAAGGGAAGTATCTGCTCCCGGAGAAGACACATCATGATACTCAGTAGTAATTGAACATGAATTGTCTGAAAGTTTCAATATCTCAGTTTTGTTCAGGATTAGACTTGCTATTTTCAATAGACGAGAATTGTCAATGTGTTAGGTGAAAGGTATTAGGTAAAGTGTTGAGGTGTAGCGAGCCTCTTGTATTATATATGTATTTCTATAAGAAGTGAAATGACAGATACTTAATGTTTTTTCACTGTTATTACAGTGCATTCTGTTTATGCGATGTTTTGCATTCGTGTGTTAACTATGCAGTGATGAGCCAAAACATCATTTCATATCAAGAACCAGAAACTTCTCTCTTTCAGGATGATGCAACATAGCCTGTCTTAATCCCACAAAGACACCAACATTTTTTTCATTTTAGATGACTTACACCGTGCCAACAAAAGAAAAGATGCAAAAATAAATACGAGTTACTGAAAAAAATTTTTGTTCCTATGAACTTTAATTATGTACCAAACATATCTTTTATAGCTATTGAAAACATGTAGGTAAGATGTTAAAGATTTTATTCCATAAAGTGCAAAAGTGGCATTTAGATAAGAAGGGGGCAAAATGATAATAGCAGGCACTGTGGTGGCTAACGGTCTGGCCTTCTCACCGTCAGTTCGCTGTCATCCTCATCCTCCCTGTAGCCCCTGAAGAAGCTGTCGGTGGAGCGCTGCAGTGCTCACGGTGGTTAACCGCAGCTGGCTGTGCATGGCTGTTCCCAACTGCATGTTCAGTGGTATCATGTTGGGAGCTTGAAGTTGGCAGCCATGTTGGGAATATTTACACCAAGATATTGTCAAATGCTATAGATCAAAGCTATTGTATTTTGGGAGAACTGGCTGTTAAACATTTACCGGGATACTACTTGATATGGAGGTGACCAGCTCTATGTTAATTACAATGATGGGAACAGAAGTATGGGAGACAGGAAGGAGGTGATCAGGGAACTGTTTTCTTCCTTATCCTGTCTTCTCATTTCCACTGAAAATTTTCAATATGCCAATCAGGGAGAAAATAAGGTGTAAGTAAAAATGTGCCACACTTAGCTGTACAGCCTTTAAGGTAACCTTTAAATAATTATATATATAAGCCTCTTACATACATAGAGCCCCTGGTGTGAAGAGTTTAAAGGAATTTGTCACTAAGGTTGGAGCATCCCAAAGCTGCCCCCCTGAGCCTTGTCAGTGACTTGCCTTATTTAGGATGGTCTGGTAATTACATCCGTTGCCAAATCCTTCCATGCTCATGGAGACCATTGAGCTGAATAACTTAAGCATGGCTTTGTACTAGTGCCATACGAAATAAACCTTTTGGAAATTGACAGTGGAGTTCGACAACACGTAGAAAAAAAATATGCCACTTTTCCCGTCCTAAAAGTCAGCTCGAGTTGATTGCATTATCCGCAGGGGTAAGTGCGCCTTTCTAATAATATTAGCTGTAGGTCACCATGGTGTACGATTTCAGTCTCAATTCTGGCTCCCTGTTCTTCCACGATTGTACTTTACCTCATTTCCACAGACTGTGGTCTCCTCTTGACCCAGAAAATGAAAAGTGGATGAAGCTGAGAAAATTGAGGGACTCTAGGAAATGGAATGGATAGATTGTGAATATTTATGATTTTTTTCAGCCCTCTCTTCCACTTCCTCCTTTTCAACTTCCTTCTACAAATATTTCACTAAGGTAGAAAAGCCAGCGAATATCAATATGCAAAATATGTAAAATGGGGTCAGCCTAAAGAACTGCCCTCTAATAACATTTTTAGAGATGCTTTTAAAACAGAGAAGTAAAATCGCATTCAAGATGTCTAATAAGAGCGAGAATTTTTCTCCTCTTTCCTCATTTTGAACTTGGCACCATTTACTAAACTCTCCCATGTTGTGCCATAGTTCTTGTCTGAATTAAATAAAATCTCAAAATTTATGTTCTTCAGAATGTTTGGAGAGAAGGTATCAGACATAGTTACATACTTCACCTAAATATATTCCAGAAAAATCTCACTCTTTGTTCTGTCCATTGAGAATACTTGCCATTATGAACTCCTACAACTGTGGACAATCGTATAAGCCAAGAGATTTTTGGGGTGAGACTGTGTTCAGGGAAGCGCAGTACCAAACTCTGAAAACTAATAAGTTTGTTAAAGAGACTTGGAGTGTTGGCTTCACAGCCCTGAAATAAAATGATCTTTTGAAAGGTTTTTCTCCTTGCATCCGTAATCCTGCTTCAGGTGAAGATGAGCTCATGGCAAAATAATAATCCTGTAATTCTGATTCCCCTGTGTGGCTAAGTAGGGTGAGAGATGATTAAGAGTTCAACCTCCTTTTCTGCAGTGGAGGTTCACAAGTTTCAGAAAGGAATCCACCTTTTGGAGAATCCGGCAACAGAAACAGTCCTGTTTCAAGTAGAAATCCAAACAGAAACAAGTTATCCTGCAGTGCTTCCTTTAAGAGCGTGTTTGAAGAAACTAAAGGAAAGGCAGAAAGAAAAAATAAAAAAAATGACTTTGACAACTTACAACACTTAAATAAAACAAAACGGGAGATGCTCCGTAGAGCACATATACAACAGATGCGTGCTTACAAAACATTTCATGGTGTTCAGTTTGACTCTAGACAGGCTGACTTAGGAAGCTTTAAAGTGAATGCTAATGTTGCACAAAACCACACTTCTTATCCTAACATCTAAATGGCAGTCAGAATTGCCTGTGTTTGAACCCTGGTTCCTCTTTGAGTAAGTTTTTAAATTGTGTAAACGTTACTTTTTTTAAATCTATAAAGTTAGGATAACCATGATACCTATTTCACAGGTTTATTGTCATTATTATTTATTTTTATTTCCAAATCATGTTGTGATTCTATTGTTTTCATATGTGTTGCCATTATCCTGACTCAACTCTAGAACACTGCAATGATTTCCTTTTGGTCTCTCTCTTTCTTTTCTTGCTTTTTTCCATTTTAAGGCCAATCACACAGAAACTGAAGTGATTAAAAAAAAAAAAACTGGATCATATTATGTTACCTTCTACCTTAAAACAATTCAGCATTTTCCTTTGCTTTAGAATAAATCTAAACTCCTTTCCATGGCCTGCAAGGACGTAAGAGATCTGGCCACTCTTTAATCTTCTCTGGGCTTTTACACTTGTTTCTTCTGCCTGGAATGTTCTCGAATGTCCTCCCTCCCCCACGTTCTTGGTATTAGTAGCCCCTTGTCATCCTTTAAGTTCATCTCGGATGATCACTCAGCAGACAGACCTACCTTCCTTCATCTCAGCTGTCTATGCCTCGTTGTTACCAGTCTAATCACCATGTTTGTTTTCTTTGTCACAATACAAAGTTATCTATTAAAATTTATTGTTTTCTTGTGTTTTCTTTCCTCATAGGCATGTAAGCTCCATTGAGGTAAGGGAACTAGGTTATCTTGATGACTGTAATATTTCCAGGGACCAGTAATCACAAGGAACGTGGTTGTCATGCACAGTAACAATGAGAGTATTGAGAGCTTACTCTGTGATGGGTGCACTTCCCAGGGCTTTGTGTACAGCAACTCATTTGTTTCTAATAACCTGTGAAGTAGGTATTGTTTTTACCCCATTTTACGTGTAGGAATTTACTGTGTCCCAAATCATTTGGTTATAAGCGGTAGACCACAAGTGACTAGCTGCTGAGTTCCAACTCTATAGTCACTTTTCAAACCCTGATTAATATTTGTCGAATAAGTGAATGTTTAGTGAATTGCACATGCCTAGCATCTAGCAAGTATTAAGAAAATAAAGGTATTAGTATTATTAATATTGGAACATTTTACTCTTTTATTGGCTGGCTTCCTCAGAATTGTAGTGATCAGGGTATGAGTTCAAGCTGTTGGAAAGTTGAATGGGCTGTAGGCTAGACTGTGAAAGTTCTCCCCAGTTAGCTCTCTGTTTATCATAATTCCGTGGCGGACTTGCCTTGAGTCAGATCAGCTGGTTTGGCTTAAGGCTGTCTCCACCAGCCTCGTGGAATGCGAATCTTCATTTAAATTGGAGGATCTAATGCTACTTGACGTTTCACAAATCTTCCTTACACTCAGTGTTACACTTCTGTGGAAGCTATAAAATACATTTCAGTGGCTGGAAGCCATTCAAAAGATAATCTCCAGATTTACTACTTTTAAATTGGAAGCAGAATAAGTGGTCATAGTTGAGCAACAGGGGAGACTCTCCAGGGATGAGCCTTCAGCTGATTCTCTACCTTTTGTTGCTCTTTGCTCACTTCAATCAAATTTGACCTTCTATTAATAAAAGATGTATAATAATAAAAGGAGGTGTGTGTTCATTTAAATTTTAAGTTGTTGTACTGATTTATACTAACAGCATATTCAAGAGAGACTGGGTAATGTGCTCAGAAATACGAAGCATGTCTGCACAGAATTCTGTTCGGAGTAGCAGGTTCCTCATCTTAACTCTAAGGTTTTGATAGGGAGGACCTGATGCTGTTATTTCAAAGGATTCCTTTGAATATTTGGAAATCATGATCACTGTAGCGCATTTGTACAGTGCCACCCATAAAGTAAATAGTATGCTTTTTCCTTATCAAATTATTAATATTGAAAATACCTTGAGGGCTTTTTTTTTTAAAAAAAATTGAGACTTGTGGGGACATAAAGGATTGGCGGATGACCGATCCCTCTGCTTTTTAAAAGAAAACAATATACAACTTACTGTATAGTTATGCATGTACAGTAATATATGAAGGCTATATGGAAGAACAATGGATTGGAGTTTCTGGTGAGTTCTAAGGATTGTTTGAATTGGGGTGCTGGAGGAAGTGGAGCTAGAAGGACACATGGTGGTGATCAAAGAGTGGGAATCTTGACATTGAGATTATGAAGAAAATGCTGTTATTACTAGTGACAAAGTCTAGGTGTAGCCATGGGAATGACTGTATATTCATAAGGGGTGTGTGTGTGTGTTAATACACTCTTTGGAAGGATAGAATAGCACTATATCACTATATCAGGGGGTATTTGAACTATATAGAATTTCTAGAAGGTAAGTAACAAGAAAAACAGTACACAATCTTATCCCATCTCTATTAAAACGTGGTCTTGATAACGAATAATGGTTTTTTAAGAGTTTAGTGTCAGAAAGCAATCCAATGACTAGTGATAGCAGTTCTGAATGTCTCAAAATGCAGAACTTTGAAAAGTATCTTCATCTCAACTAACTTGGAGATATATATACATACATTTTTTGCCCCGAAGTTTTGAAATGTGTGGTCACTGTGCAGATCACTGCCCATTTGGAACCTACTCAATTCATAGACATTTTCAATCTGCTTTCTAGGCAGTTCTCTTGGCAATGAAGCAGTACCTCCATGAATACAAAATGATTTACGGATAAACTGGAACCGTAGCTTTCCTGCTATTCTTCTGACCTTTTAGAGTCAAATGCAAAATCCAATATCACAGACGACAAATTTTTATAGGATCATGACATGACCTGGAATTACTTGCATTGCGCTTAAGTAGTTGCACTCTGATCTAGAAAATCATAGTTTGTTCAGATCAATGGCTTTCCATTATTTCTTGTTTGATATTACTGGTTTAAGTTCAACTTTAAATACATCTTATTTGCTAGAAAAGTGTTGGTTTTTAATGTGTGCTGATGACATTTAATATTACTTTAATCTTTTCATTTCACTGAAATATGTTAGTAATAATCACTCAGACTAGAGGACTATGTCTCAGGCAAAATTTGATTCAATTATCTGTAACCTCTTGATGATGGCATTTGATTTTTTCAAAAAAATATTTATAGTCCTACCATATTACAGAAAAGAATTAAGGCAGCATATGGAATTCTGTGCTTGTTATGGAAACTTTCTTGCTACCTTTTCTCATTAAATCTTCATTAGTGCTTATTTACCACTTAGGTTTAGCTGGCTTTCACCACTACTTAATTTTATTTGTAAATATAATTCCTTGCTTTCTGAGACTTTGAAGACAAGGCCTGGACTCATGATTTTAACTCTTCTCTTTGCTCCCTAGCTCTGCTGACAGCCAAGCTAATGTTGGCAACAATGTCCCATAGGTAAAATGGTGCAATATTTATATTCATTGATGCCATCATGTAATATATGAGACTGAATATAAATAAGTACAGGAATGAGAAAACCAGGTGAGTTAAATGATGCGGGAATTTAATAGGGAATTACAATCTGGCAGGGATATTTCTGTGCTTTTATTTGTTTTGAGAGGATATTTAATTTCCAAGATCTTCTCAAATCCTAAGGATCAGAGGATAGAAAGTCTTTCTGTGTACTACAAACTTTGAATATTCTTCTTGATCACAGCTGCAAATGCTTTTGCAACTTTTTGACCAGATTTCTGGTTCTGGTCTCAAAAAGCAGATAGAGAGGATAGAAAATACAGTATATTAAAGGAAAATTTTCAAATTGTTTTTTCTTTCTAAAAGGATTAGCATTACCTTTGACATGAAGTAATTTCAGACGTCTCAAACTTCTAAAATACTTAGTCCACTATCCACTAACTACTTGTTGTCTGATATTTTCCTAATGAACTTTCTCCTTCACTGATTTTAAACATGGCAACTCCCTGTCCTCAGGGCAGGTTTTGAGAGAGATCTAGTAGAAAGGGTAATAGTGGTGAAACCGCTCATTCTCAGTTTCTTAGGCTCAAACTTTCTCCTTTATTCTACCAGCCATATTCATGTCTGGTTTTCTCTCTCCCTCCCTCCTTCCCTCTCTTCCTACTTCCCTCTCTCCTTACTACCTCCTTCCCTCTCATCCTACTTCCTCCTTCCCTCTCTTCCTCCTTCCCTCTCTTCCTCCTTCCCTCTCTTCCTCCTTCCCTCTCTTCCAACTTCTTCCTTCCCTCTCTTCCTACTTCTTCCTTCCCTCTCTTCCTACTTCCTCCTTCTTCCTTCTCTCACTTTCTCCTTCCCTCTCTTCTTACTTCCTCCTTCTCTCTCATCCTACTTCCTCCGTCCCTCTGTTCCTTCCCTCTCTTCCTACTTCCCTCTCTTCCTACTTCCTCCTTTCCTCTCTTCCTACTTCCTCCTTCTCTCTCTTCTTACTTCCTACTTCTCTCTTATCCTGCTTCCTCCTTCCCTCTCTTCTTACTTCCTCCTTACCTCTCTTCTTACTTCCTCCTTCCATCTCTTCCTACTTCCTCCTCCTTTCTCTTCTTGCTTCCTCCTTCTCTCTTATCCTACTTCCTCCTTCCCTCTCTTCCTCCTTCCCTCTCTTCCTCCTTCCCTCTCTTCCTCCTTCCTCCTTCCCTCTCTTCTTACTTCCTCCTTCCCTCTCTTCTTTCTCCTTCCATCTCTTCCTACTTCCTCCTTCTTCCTTCCTTTTTTCTCCCACTTCCCTCCTCTCCTTTCTTCCTTTCTTCTGCTTTTCCTGACTAAATTCCTGTTGAACAGATTCTTCATTTTTGAAATTTGGAAAATTTTTCAGTGTATGTCTCAGTTTTGATGACTCTGATTTTAATAATTATTTTCATTTTCTCAAACACAATAGGCTCATTTAATTTGCAGATTTATTTTTTATGTTGCTCCTGGAAATTTTCTTGTGTAAAAAAATTAACTGTTTTCTCTATTGCATTTATAGAATAGAATGTAAAGTTTCACTAGAATGAAGAAAAATTGATTTTCTTTTGTTGGATCATCATTATCTTATGTTATCTATTAACCCTATTCTAAGATATTAGTAATCTCTTTGTCTTCATTCTCTGCATTCATTTGGCCTCTCATTCAATATTTGGTCCCATATATTTCGTTTTGTATTAATTTATTATTTCTGTTATGGTGTCTTTATCCCTAGTTTGTCTTTTTAGCTTTGCAATCTTGTTTTTCTCTTTATTCTCTTGTCTTTCCTTTCACCTTGGGTGTCTTATTTTACTGATTTCTTGTTGTCCGTGAATTCTTCTATAATGCAAATAACTCATTCTGGAGATTTCTTTTCCTCTATTTTTAAAGTCGTGTTTAATTCCACAATTGATTCTTCCTTTTTGTTCCTTGTATTTTAAAAATACTTTACTGATGTTTATTTTGATTGGAATTCATAAATAGCAAAAGAATGACATGTTTCTTGTAATTAGAAAACACTATCAAGTATATAAATTTTTCTTTATCCCTACTCCCCCAATCCCAAGATTACTATTGCTGATAGTTTTGTGTGTATATTTCCACATTTTTCTTTCTATTAAATACATGTATTAATGTTTGCACACATATAGCTGTATACACATGTACATATATGTATGTACATGTGTATAAAAGCATACACATGTGCTTGTATTTTTTTCAAAATAGGGACCTACTCCCTATTTCAACGTGTTTCCAGGAGACAAACATCCAAACTATAGCAGTGAGGGACAGAAACTACACACCTTCTATTGCCAGTTTAGTTGTCCTGTCCTTCTTGACAATTTTCTGTGCCCTAGATTTTTGTCTGTTTTTCCTAGTGAGATTTACAGAAGACCTATTTATTATCTCACTATTTTTGGTCTTTTTCTCACCACTGAGAATTTGGGTCATTATGTCTTAACGTTTCATATTTTTTCTCAATTTTAAAAATAGACAGTGGTAAGGGTGGAGGGCAGGTCTTGAGATGATTTTTGTATAGATCATTTCACCTTGGCATGTGGGTTTATTTATATGTAATACAGAATATGATGTAACATAGTATAATATAGCAAAATGGAATTCACAAAATCGTTCCTGCTTATTAATTTAGGAAGAGCTTAAATTTAATTCTGCCACAAAGTCGTCTTCGAACAACTTTCGAGAAGTCATCTCTTTCACTATCAATAATATGTATTTTGCACCAACATAATACATATTTGAAGTGATTGTATATCCATTTATCATACTATCTGCATAACATGAGCATTCAAAAAATAGTCAAATGATTGGTTGGTATTGTAGATAACTTTCTTTGTAACGTTCCTGTCTTCAACTCAAATCAAGAATTTTAGGAATCTTACTATGTTAAGGTTTTAAATATTTGAAAATACAAATAATATTGGATTTTACCTATTGGGCATTCAGAACTTTAGATGACTACGATGCTATGTATTCTTATAAAAGAATAATATTAATTGATAACATTTAGTGGTTACTTATGTGCCAGATGCTGCTGTAATAACTTTGAAAGATTAGATCTTTTAATCTTTATAACAATTCTATGTGATAAGTATCTTTTTTATGCCCAAGAAATTAATGCTCCCCCATGCCATCCTGCCTGTCAATAACAAAAATACAGCATTTTGATTTTGTGTTTGTGTAGTTTTCTTTGCCAGTTACGGTATTTGCCGCTTGATTTCAATAAAGTCATGTGTAATAGACTATTTTTGTGAGAAATGAAAAATACAAGAGAATATATTGTCGATAGTATGACTTCTTTATGTAAGGATAATCATCGAAAGCTGCATCAATGTAACCACTAATGATGTGGCTACTTTAGAATAAAAGAAAGATACTAGAGTAAGGTTATAGAGATCTGTGAATTAATTCATTGCCTCACTCAAGCTCAAATGCAGCAAAAAAAGCTGATATCAGAAAACTCACATAATAATGCAAACATGGGCATATTAAATTTTATAACAATAGAATAAATTTTACATCTGATCATCGAATGATGGATGGGGAGAAATAACCTCTTTATGTTAAGGTCCAGTAGGAATTTATTGACCTAGAATATTAACATGTGGTTCTGCTTATTGAAAACCCTCTTCTTCCTTAAATTAGTTTCTCCTCATTTTTACAGTGGGTGCTTGAGTATGAGAAAGTCAGGATACCTAGGATTTCAGAGTTTATTTGAATGTACTGAAAACTTCAAGTACAGCTATGCTTCTTCTTAGCTTCAAAATAAATTATTAGTTAACCATCACAGCATCCTAGAGATTTGAGATCAAAATATTATTCTCACTTTGTAGGTTGCTTGAGGCACAGACCAGATAAGTGTCTTATCAGAGATCGCTGGAAAGCCAGGGGCAGAGCAGGAATTAGAATGTAAAACGTGGGATGCTTCATCTTGGCTTTAGTCAAGGGACTCCTATGGACTCCGGAGCAGACCCCATGGCAAATGGGGAAGCAAAGGCGCAGCTGAGAATCAGTAATACCTAGGTCTGCTTGAGGCTCTCACTATGAATTTCTATGTATCCAGGGGTTGTTATGAACCCTGGAGCCCATAAACTAGAGACCTCCTGATAATAACATAAACAATCTATTTTTTTCAAGTTCACATATTTCTTTGCACTGACAGCCTCATCTCCCTAGTTCATTGCCAAAGGCTAGTACAGGGCTGAGTTCTACCATAAAAATCTTCATCACTCCAGAAAACAGATAAACAAAAAATAATATGTCATTTTTCTCTTCAGTTAAACCTACAGCTCTGTTTACTCTAGAAAAGTGCAATGTTTACTGTAAAAAGACCTGTAACTTCTATATATTTGTTAAACACTGACCTATATTAGATATAAAAAACACATCAATCAGTTAAATAAAATTCTACAAAGATAGAATGAGATGGTAAAATAGAGTGGAGGCAAACTTATAGTTCCAAAATATTTATAGCTTTACATTAAAAACAAAAAGCACCACCGAATAGGTTTGCATATTGAAAACGTATGTTCAGATTCTGAGGTTTCATTGTTTTTCAATGAAAGTTATGAAAACATAAATTGCACAGTGTTTTCTTGTCAAAGGCAAAACAATAAATTTGATTTATAAACATTGTCAGTTGCAATAAAACAGGTAAGAACATAATCATCTTACCTAATAATGTGCTGTTCTAAATTCGTAACTCCAGACATTCCTAATAAACATACATATAGAGAGAAGCTTTCAAAGCCACTGGGAAGGCATTAAAACTGACCGCCTATAAATTCATCCAAAAGGAAGAGAGGGAGAGTTAAAAGTACAATAAATAAAAAGAGAGGGTTAAAAATACAATTTGTTTTTAATTTAGAGAAAATAGGGAAAATTTTGAAGAAAATAAAAATATCTTAAACCAGAGTAAGCATTGGGTTGCATTTTTCTTCTGTTTTTTTTAAATCCAAATATGTGCATTATTATAATCATTCTGCACATATCTTGTGTAACTGTCATTTCATTTGTCAATATATTGTGATGGTTCCTACATTTTTTTATGTTGTTTAAATAAGGGGTTCTAAGAAGCTACATCTCAGTCCATCATTTATGGTACTATAATACATTTAGTTAATTTTGTGCGTCTGATCATTTGAATGTTTCTCATTTTACCTGTTATAAATAAAATGAGCATGTATGTGTATGCTGAATTTTTTGTGCATATACTTGATTATTAGGATTTTCTTGGTGTCGTCATTGAATTCTTTGGATTAATCCTTTGGTTAAAATTTAATGTTTAAATTTTTCATATTCAAAAATATAATTGACATGTATTTGAATTACTGCATATTTTTGATTCTCATATATAAGAAATATTTTATATATGGATGTCAATTTTTACCTTCTCAAACTGGTTAATGGAAAAGAACCCAAACTCTGTAAAGTAATTTAAAAAGATTTATTCTGAGCCAAATATATGTGACAATGGCCCGGAGAGTCATGCCCAAAAAGCCTTGAGCAAGTGGTCCATCCCCATGGTTAGAGTCTGAATAAGATTTAACCCATATTTTAAAAAATACAATTAATTTTTCTGTGCATTTTAAATTATTTTCTTCTAGATGTGATGAACTTGATAATGACCCATTTATGATTAAATTAAATTCATTAACTTATTTGCCTAGTTTAGTTTACTGTCACTGGGACAAATTTATGAAGGGAATAGGTCCAAACTTAGTTTTATTTCTCATGACCATGAAATAGTGAAATCTGTTAAATTCAACCTTAACTTAATTGAAATGTCATTGCTACTGTCTAGTAATATCAGTAATAAAATATAAACATAACATTTTTGGCTATGCATGGCAGGATGTTTTCTCAGATGCACCGTAGTGAGACAACTTTAGCAAAATATCATAAATTTCATGAACTTGTAGTTATCATCCTCCTAGCCAGAATGAACATTAAATATGTGTTAAAGTAGTAAAGATTGAATGTGCTAATTATAGCTGCGTAAAAAGATGATAACATCAGGTGACTCCTTAATCTCTTAGAGATTAATCAGGTTGAATAGAGGAGTTTGTAATATTCTACCATTCAGACATTGTTTTGATATCACCCTAGAAGAATGGTCCTAGACAAGATGAATTGAAAAAAAAAAAACTAAAATTCTTTATTTTCTAGCTCTAGGAAATATTTTGGGCCCAAATAAGATAGAACAATTATAGTTGCTCAATTTCATAAGAAAGTATATAATTTCACATACTTTTTTTCCCCAGAACTACATCACATCATAAGGATGTTTTCCCAGGCATCTGTGCCTTTGCTTGGACACTTGGTCCTTTTCCAGAATTAAGAGGATCAATTGATCCCAGGTTGCCTGGTACTTCCCCAGTTTTAGCACTTAGAGTCCTGCATTCCAGTTGGGACATACTCATAAATGCTTTGTCAACTTAGAATTGTTCATAGTTAATTTATCAATAATACATGTTCTTTTGGTGATGAATTCCAGATATACTAGATTCTCATTTACATTTTAATATAACATTTGTACTTTTTCAAATCCATATTTTATACTATGGCATGAAAAGCCTAAAATATGAATATTTCAAATCCATCCCTTTAATCTTAATTATAGATTATTTATAAAGTCATTTTACTTCTTTTATGTATATATAGTAATTTGGACTAGACGAACTTCCTCATTTTGTTTTAATGAAGAAATGAGAATGATTTGTGAGTAGTATTTCAGTTGTTTATATGCAATGAAAATAATTTGTTCTAGCATCACTTACATTTAAAGAGTTTCCTCTTTTATTTTCTCTCAAAAGGTTTAGAAAAACTATTCTCTGTTAGAGAGGAAATAGGGAGTAGTAATTTCAAGTATGTTTTCTGAAACATAGCTCCACATCCTAGCTTGTGTGATCATGAGTAAGTTGCTTAACCTCATTTAAAATTAAAAAAAAAAATTTCCTTTTAGTTTTAGTTGACACATAAATTGTACGTATTTTGGGGATACAGAGTGATATTTTGACACATTGTATACAATGTGTAATGATCAAATGAGGGTAATTAGCATATCCATCACCTCTAACATTTATCATTTGTGTTGTGAACATTCAAAATTCTTCTAGCCTTTTGAAAATGCAATAAATCATTGTTAACTGTACTTACCAAATAGTGTCACAGACTACTAGAACTTATTTCTCCTATCTAGCTGTAATTTTATATCCATTAACCAATCTCTCCCCATCCCTCTCCTCCCCCCATTCTTCCCAGGTTATTATAATAATCCTACTCTCTGTGAGTTCATTTTTTTTAGATCCCACATGTAAGTGAGAACATGCAGTATTCATCTTTTTATTTTTATTTTTATTTTTATTTTTTTTTTTTGAGACAGAGTCTCACTTTGTTGCCTGGGGCTAGAGTGCCGTGGCGTTAGCCTAGCTCACAGCAACCTCAAACTCCTGGGCTCAAGCGATCCTTCTGCCTCCGCCTCCCAAGTAGCTGGGACTACAGGCA
>CAUYRT010032151.1:0-28092 GCA_963574885.1 Lepilemur ruficaudatus | reverse complement strand
TAAATAAAACATATAAAAAATATTATAATTACTATTTCCCTTAACACAATTAAATTCATTATTTTATCCTTACCCTTAAGTATTTTTTTTTTTTTTTTTTTTTTTGAGACAGAGTCTCACTTTGTTGCCCGGGCTAGAGTGCCGTGGCATCAGCCTAGCTCACAGCAACCTCAAACTCCTGGGCTCAAGCAATCCTTCTGCCTCAGCCTCCTGAGCAGCTGGGACTACAGGCATGCGCCACCATGCCCGGCTAATTTTTTCTATGTATTTTTAGTTGGCCAATTAATTTCTTTCTATTTTTAGTAGAGATGGGGTCTCTCTCTTGCTCAGGCTGGCCTCGAACTCCTGACCTTGAGCAATCCACCCACCTCGGCCTCCCAGAGTGCTAGGATTACAGGCGTGAGCCACCGCACCCGGCCCCTTACCCTGAAGTCTTTATATCTATTCTCCTTTCACTCTTATCCTGTAACTTAGTTCTCCTCAGGGATGGATGAAGAGGGGGACTAGAAATTGAACATGGTGTCAGAGGCAGAATGACTGATATAAGTAATAGAAAGATGAGAAACCAGAGGGTCCAAAACTGCCTCTGTCACAACCCAGATGGATGCTTTTCAGCAAGTTCGCCTTTTTTGACTTGCATTTTGTTTATAAAATTAAGAAGTTTAAAAGTATTTGGGGACCCTTAATTCAGGTATACCCCACTCCTTCATCCTTTTACCTCTTACGTCTCTTAGTGATACCAGGCAGTCCAATATGTGCTGTTTCCAACTCTACAGGACTCCATCACTACTACAAGCCTGATTTCACTTTGGAGAGCTCCATACAAGAATTGTGCTAGTGAAAGAGAGACTGTCAACCACAAAAATGGAGTCAACAGGCAGAGCTCCAATTTGTTTCAAAAGAAAGGGGATGCCTGAGGAAAAAGGAGCCCAAAATTTAACTAAAAGGACTTCTTTCATGATGATCTGCCATAATAACAGAGATTTTTGCCCAGGGAGTACAAATGAAATCAGTTACCAGACACATGGACCAATGGAACAGCATAGAGAACCCAGTTATAAATCTGTCCATTTACAACCAACTCATCTTTGACAATGGTGCCAAGAACATACAATGGGGAAAAGACAGTCTTTTCAATAAATGGTGCTAGGAAAACTAGATAACTATATGCCTAAGAATTAAACTAGACCCCTATCTCTCACCATACACAAAAAAATCAAATCAAAATGGATTAAAGACTTGGATCTAAAACCTGAAACTATGAAACTACTAGAAGAAAAAAATGAGGAAGTGCTTCAGCACATTGGTCTGGGCAACGATTTCGTGTGTACGACCTCAAAGGCACAGGCAACCAAAGCAAAAATAGACAACTGGGATTACATCAAGCCAATAAGCTTCTGCACAGCAAAGGAAGTAATCAACAAAGTGAATAGACAACCCACAGAATGGGAGAAAACAAGGGATTAATAATCAGAATATGTAAGGAGGTGAAACAATAGCAAAAAAAATCTGATTAAAAAATATGCAAAAGATCTGAGCAGACGTTTCTGAAAAGAAGACATAAAAATGGCCAATAGGTATATGAAAAAAATGCTTGACATCACTAATTATCAGAGGAAATGCAAATCAAAACTACAATGCAGTATCATCTCACCCCAGTTAAAACAGATTGTAGCAAAAAGATAGGCAATAACAAATGCTGGCAAGAAGCTGAAGAAAGGGGAACCCTCACACACTGTTGGTGGGAATGTAAATCAGTACAGTCACTATGGAGAACAGTATGGAGTTTCTTCAAAAAGACTAAAAATCGACCTTCCATATCCTCCAGCAATTCCACTAGTAGGTATATACCCAAAAGAAAGGAAATCAATACATCAGATCTGCACTCCCCTGTTTATTGCAGTGCTATTTCCAATAGCCAAAATATAGAATCAACCTGAGTGCCCATCAATGACTAAATGAATAAGGCAAATGTGTGTGTGTGTGTGTGTATACACACACAATGGAATATTATTCAGCCATTAAAAAGAATGAAATCCTGTCATTTGCAGCAACATGGATGGTTAGTAGAGGCTATTATGTTAAGTGAAATAAATCAAGCACAAAAAGACAAGTATTGTATGTTCCCATTCATATGTGTGAATTTAAAAAAAGTGGATCTCATGAAAATAGAAACTAGATTGATGGTTATCAGAGGCTGGAGAAGGAAAGGAAGAGGGACAGAGGAAGGAAAAAAAGAATATAAATGTATTTATTACTACTGATCTTTACACTTAAAAATGGCAAGGGTGATAAATTATATATATATATTTTATCTCAATTTAAAAAATGAAATCAATTACATATACAAAGAACAGTAAGTTGCTAAATTCAAATCAAGTGCAATATCAAACTTACAACATTTCAGTGTAATGCTTATCATAGCATTTTTCATCTGTAATGAAAACTAGAAAAATACTATTCAACAAATAAAAACAATAAGGTCTATTTATATGTGTTGATATGAAAAACTGCAATATATGATATGCAGTATAATTACACTTGTATAAAAATTCTATATGCCTGTGTATATACAATTTAAGAACAGAAAGATGTCTGGAAAAATCTGAATCAGAATATTAATAATGGCTGATTCTCTAAGGTGAGATTTAGAACATTTTCTTATTTATTCTTTGTACTTTTATATAATATCTGAATTTTCTCCAAGAGTATTTCTTAGGATATATTATTTTTATCATACAGTTATTCATTTTGGAAAAAGATCATTGCTGATGAATTTTCAGTATGTCAAACTGATGTTTCATGTGAAGGTGATTAAACTACCTATGTTGTGCTTTGTATATAGCATTATGATTAATCGTAAATAATTTCGACCTTCCTTCAATGGAAAATAATAACCAAAAAAAGAAAAAGCAAACGAGATTGGCTCCTTCTGTGATTAAATCAGAAAACAATAACAGTGAAATAGTTGGGTTCTTTAAATATAAATATATTCAAGCATATTAGGTAGCAACTATAATTTTCTTTGCAATGGTTTCTATATTAACAGCTATTTGTAAAAAATAGATATAGGAGAAAAGACAAGTATTCATAAAATTACTGATTTCTCTCATTTTTTTAAATTATAGATAATTTAGCTATTTTAATATTCTATATATTCAGTGCATTTGAAAAAGTGTCCTCCTATTCTCAAATAATTTAATTAAGTATGAAAGGTTAGAACTACAACATGACTTAGTAGCAAGAGCCTAGGCTTTCAACTCACACAGATCAGAGCTTTAATAGTGTCTCTAACAGATGCTGGTAATGTGACTTTGCCAAATTAATCTATGGACTTCAGTTTCATCTATAAGGTATGCATACCACTTGTCTTGAAGTGTTGTTGTGGGGATTTGAAGACTTACGCCTGACCTAGTGCCAGACAATGTGCAGGCACTCCATGGGTATTATTCCAATCACTCTCACCTGCATAATCATAACAACCAGCATTTTTGTGGCGTTTGACAGGGCAAGGCCCTGTTCCAAGCATTTTACACCAACTAACTCATTCAAGCCCCTCCTCAACTCTATATGTTAAGTACTATTATTAATTCTACTTTTACAGATGAGGAAACTCAGGCACAGACCAAAATAGTAATTGCACACGGTCTTACAATCTGGCTCTGGACTGCTTTTTGCCACTAAGGTTTGCTGCCACAAACCCAAATCAACCTGTCTTTTTATAGTAACATACACTTTGCAAGGATGTTTTACATGACTTACTAATACAGCTACATCTTCTGAATAGGCAGTAATTCGAGGATTTAGAATTAATTTTTGCACTGTAATAATTAATTCCAGTTTTTTGATATATTTGAAAATACTTTGAGACATATAATCTGATATGTGACCATTTTCGTGTAAGTAGCCTGATAATTATTCAAGTCTATTAGTGCATTAAAATATTTCTAAACAAGCATCCTGGTTTAACCATATTTGTAACATAAATATTTGCACAATGCATAATTTGCATCTAGTAAAAATTTAAAAATTGCTATACACTTCTGTCATGGAAGAGAATGGTAAAAGAATGATAAAAACATGACCATCAGTCTTCCTCTCATTAAAAGGATTTACATCTTATCATGGTATATTATACTTTAAATAAATAAGCATTCATATTATAGGTTTAAAAAATTGCAAGAAAACTGAAATATAAGAGTTCTCCAAAACCACATGAATATGTATATAATAAATTATTTTTTAAAATAGTAACTGCAAAACATTCATCATAGTTTCATATAATATGTTAAGCACTTCTTTCAGAAATGGAAAAGTGACATATCTGCAGATTATGGGAAGGAGAAGGCCTGAGGTCAGTGCTCCCCATCAGCAGCACTGCTGATGGGAAGAAAATGACCAACATCTTTAATATAGAATTGAGCAAGATCTTCCTCTTTATGTATCATTTAAATGAGAAAATGCTCATATCTTTCCATTCTTTTTGGCTGGTCTTTTAAAAATAGAATCCCCTGCCTCCTATAGGTGTATTCCTAAAAGAATTCTAGAAGAATAATGGATAGATTATGTGCGATTTATCCTATTCTTAGTAAAAATGGGAAACAGATTAGTCATGAGTTTTCTAATAACAACTTCACACACATCAGAAAATAATAACCTACTTACCTTTAGCCTGATTGCCTTAAAGGATGGCACAGGGCTCAAATATTTCAATGTTATACACAATATCTAAATGTTATTTCTAATGCTCCCTAAAACTATTATTTCTTTTATATTTCATAATCATGTTCCCTAAATTAGGTAAGAAAAAAATATCAAATATTGGTTAGAAAATTAGACTTATTAATATCAGACTTTTATTTTGACTTATTTTTTATAACATATTACTAGACATACTTTCTAACTTTTTTAAAACTTTATGTCCATAATTAGTGATTTCTGTAAGCATTTTTCCCTCGTCTCTACGAGCATTGCCCAACCAGTTCCAATTTGCATTCAGGCCAAGGAGGATTTCAGTATATATTGTAATATAAGAGACTGTCAAACTCAAATGAGAACTTTAACTCCAATTTAATCCAGTAACTCTGGCCAGACAATCCCTAAATGTATAACATGTTTATTTCTCCTGAATAACAAGAAGATTAGTTCTTTTCGAATACATGTGCTGCTAAAAATAAGCTAAAACACTCTGGAACTTGCTTGAATTTTTACCAAAAAGACAAAAAACAAAACAGATATGAAAACAATAGGAGAAGTGGGGTGAGAACAAGAGCTGATGTTCATAAGCTCACAGAACCTCATAGACAGAGGTCAGCTGATGTTGGAAGAACAAAGAAGACAGGGAAATTTGCTTACAGAGACTACAGTTGGTGCAATTTAAGGTGAGGTTGCACCTTCATCTGATGATAGTGTGGGAGAAAGACATGGCAGCTTTTTCTATACCTTCCCTAAAACTCACTTTTGCTTGGCATTTAGGTTTGGTCAAGAGGAGCACTTAAAGTAAGAAAAATAGCTTACCTATTCAAAACTTAGCCAGTGTCTGAAATTAGCAAATTGGACTTCTGAGCTGGTCAGTATATTAATAAAAGATATATTTATAAAGGAAAATGCTTGTTCTTTACCAAAGAAGCTGTCATTTCGTTTCTCAACTTTCATCTACTTTTGCTTTGTACAGTCTTAACAAGCATAGTTATTTATGCCAGATTAGCATCAGCATATTAGAAATAGATGAAGTAGGTACACTGACAGAAAAACATGACAAGTGGCAAATAGCATTAGAAGACTGAAAAATACAAAGCAGGCTCAAGAATTTTCAGCAGAGCAATATGAGATCAATTAGCATGAGCAAAAATAAGATCTAATAGGCCCTGAGGATGATACAAAATGATTACCTGAGGCTTTCTTAAATAAGGCAAGAAAGTATAATAGGTAATTCTGAAATATTTGTAATTCTTACAGGGAAAAATTCCATTATTCAGAAAATGGCTATCTAAAATAACTCATTCACCAAGAATTCTGGATGTCTGAGCTATTGAACATAGTAATTATAAAGAATTGATGGATATATTAATACAAGACTTTGAGTTGCTATTAAATCTTGGGGAGTTAAAGTAGTTATCTTTTTAACTTTGAATATTGAATAACAATAATAATGAAAGCACACATAAACCTATCATTTTGTTTTACAGTTTGAAATACTCCAGTAGAAAATTGGATACTTCAAGAAGCTGTCTTACTTCTTTGAGATCACTAGGGGTTAATTAAAGGCACTGAACTAAGTAGCAATGCAGTCTAGTGGAAGGTAGAGTCATTTGAGTTAGCAAAACTTGTTCTGTGAATTTTTTTGAGGACAAAGAAAATTAGCTTATGGGTACAAAAATCTGGATGATCTTATTATTTAATAATGAAACACAACTGAAATGTGAAGCTTCTTAGTATCATCCTTTATAAAATATAAATTTCTTCAGTTTCTTCAAATATCTACTTAAATACAAATTTCTATTAATTCATTAGAGAAAATGTTCTATAAAAATGTAAAATCATATTACCTTAAATTTACTTACATTCAATTTTGTCTGTTATACTTTCATTTAATATTCTTGAGGGGGAAAATTCAGAAGCACAAAGGTATTGATCTCCTCTCAATTTATTTATAATTTAATCACAAGCCTAATTGAAGTATATTGGCACTGATGGTTTTATTTTGAGAACAGAATAATGTTACCTTTACAAGAAAAGCAATTTAAGTCAAAGTAAGATTTGGTTATATTCTCTTACAACACTTAGTAAAAATGTTATCAAAATGATACAAACATTCAGGAGGCCAATTTGGCAGCATTTGAAATATATGTACACTTTAACCCTGTAATTTATCCTAAAGATACAAAGAAGTGAAAAAAGATGATTATAAAATGCTGTTTATCATAGCATTATTTTTAACAGGAAAAAAAAAAACCCAAAGGTACTAGAAGAGATAAATTTGTTCAAAAAAATTGTGGCATATCCATACAATAGAATGTTATATATTTATATGAAATATTAAATTATGTTTATTTTGAGAAAGATTTCATAATATGTGAGAAGAAACAGGTAAAAAGTCATATGCTTTATATGATTCCATTTTTAAAGAGTATTTTTATATGTTTAGAAAGATTTCTAAAACATGTCCATTCAAATGTACATATTATGTACAAGCCATAACAGTGATTATGCCTGGATAATATTTGTTTTCCTCTTTTTTCTGTATTATTATAATTTTTCAATGAGTAAATACATATTTTATAAACAGAAATATAATTACTGCAAGAAAATTTGTCTTATTTTATTTTATTGTTAATCATGCAGATATCTACTAATTAAGCTTAACAAAATGCCTCATGTTAATCAAGCTCAATTTCATAAAATCACAGTCTAATTGACCCATGAGGCTTTTATTGACTTCACCAAGGCTAATGCCATCTCCTAACCTGTTATACATCTTCATTCTCTCCCTTTACCTCAAGACTAAGGTAGCAAGTACCCCCTTGCTTTCCATCTTCTCATATTAGCCAACTTCTGCATCCCTCCACAACCAGCTCAAATGTCTTTTCCTATGCAAAGTTTCCCCTCACCTGCAGAAGAGTCACTTCTTGCTGCCTGCTACCCTGGACAGCAAGCACACCAAATTGCTGCATCTCCCACTTTGGATTATAATCATTTGTTGATCTGCTGTGTCTCCTAATAGACCTTGAGCTCTTGAGGACAGGAATCACATCTTATTCATCTCTCTACTGCCAGCACTTAACCCCCATGCAGCACAGGGTGTGCAATAAATATTCATTAAATGAATTAATCTGCTTAGATTATCTTAATCATTCACTTTTCCATGGAATTAAATACAATAAGAAGAGAACTATACAAACAATTTAAAATTCTAGGTATTTTCCAACTTTCAAATGGACCCACTGAATTATTTTATCCCTAAGCCAAGTCTCTTAGCCTTTTTGCGTATAAACGTATCCTGAAAGACTCAAAATGCAGTTACATTCAACATCAGATGTTGTATGGATTCTTCAATTTAGTTAAGATCAAAGACATAGACTGACAACTGATACTCAGAGTTTTTCTGGACACAGCCATATCTCTGTTGATCTCAACTGAGTAATTATTCAGGCATTTATGCATACCAAAAAACTCAATTGTGCTAACATTGGACAATGGTTGGGAAAATCACCATTCTGATGATTAGCAAAATCCCTCTTTGAAGCAAGAACAGTTTTTATTTATCAAAATACCATATTATACAACTTTGTGGCAAAAACATACTAATCATATATAGGTATACCTGAATGGCCTAGAAGTGAGCCAAATAGAAACCTAAGGACTAAATAGTTATTTGGAGGATTTAGAAGGGAAAAAACCTAGAAAAACGTGATAGAGTGTGAAGGAAGAATGATAGAGGACAGGAACATAAAAGGAGGTCAGACCCCCAGTAGAAAAAACAGGCAATAAAAATTTCTTAGAGCCAGAAATGGTTGAGACATTTTTAATAATAGGCTATCTGATATACAATTTTAAGTTATTTGCTGAATTACAAACCTTCAATAAAATCAACTACAGTTGATACTTTAGGGACTTTGTCCAGTAGTATATTATAAAGCAGAAATGGAGTCAGAATGGAGTCAGAAGCAAGAAGCAAAATAGGAAACAGGGACTGAGAATTCAAGAAGCAAGGGGAAAAAACTACATGAATTATTAATCCCATCCCCAAAGAATCCTTGAAAATGGTCAAAATTTTACTAGATAATATACTGGGGGTGGTGACACTACTTTCACTTATAAGACAAGATGACTTTATGCCTGAGGTTATCAGAGACTAAAAAATGCACTAAAGATAAGGAACAAGTATTTTTGAGTCACACCAGGTGCTTTATAAACATTACCAAATGTAATTCTCAAAGAAATCCTGTGGGTTTGTATTTCCCATGCGATTGAGGAGGACGCATCTGAGAGTACCCTGCATAAAGGCCACACAGCCAGTGGCAAGCAAGGATTTCAACAGACAACCAGCCTACCCTAGTCTTTGCTTTCCTTTCAAGGGTCCATGGTGCAAAGCAGTATTTCTCAACTAGGAATTCACACTAGAATCATCCAGAGAATTATCCATTACTGAGTCCCACCTCAGATAAATTAAGTCAGAATCTATGGAGTTGCTGCTCAAGACATGATTTTTGAGAACTGCTGTACTAGAATAAAAAATGTTTTAAAATTTTGTGAGTTTTATATTGTAGTGGTAAATTACATATAGATATGTCCAGTCTTTACAGTTTTTGATACGTTTGTTTTGACCTGGCAGCCACCCCCTTCACTATTTAAACAGTTTTGAGGTAGGTGGCATTTGTTTGTTTGTTGTTTGTTTGTTTTTTTGTTTGTCTTAACGTGATTCCCAAAAGATATTCCATAACCAACATATTGGGCAGAATGGCAAAGCATTTCCCTCATTTCTTTTTTGTTTTGAAAAAACACAGGACAATTCTAAATCACAGCCATCTCAAACACTAGATAACATCAGGGTCACCCTCAAATACTAAAGCAAATCTTTCCCTCATTGTTTTTCTCTCACATCGACATGCCTAATGAAACTACTATATATTTTCCAGATTCCAGATGTTTGGGAATTAGAAAATAGTATCAATGAAAATAAACCCTTACTAGCATGTTTGCAGTTTTGCTTTTCATTTACACAGCTTTATGTTACTTACTGATAATGACTTTGATAGACTTGCACATAATACACTGATGAATGAATGGAAGAAAAGAGGAACTGATTTTCCTTCTTATCTCAGCTTAAGTATATCTAAAAGCAGAAGGTATGCCTACCTTGGTTTTTTCTATAAAACACTAAATTTGGCTCACAGAACTACTGCCAAAAATTTGACAGACTTTTCTAATATCTTCTAAAAATATGTAAAAATTACCCTAGCAATTCATAAAAATGTTCCAACTAGAGAATTTTATATTTGCATTTCAAAGGCTTATTTCAGACTACTACCGGTCTTCACACACAGTCCAATACACATTTCCTTCAAAATGAGCAAAAATTGGGAACGACAGAAATTCCTTATGATATTAGACCTAATGCCTTGTTCATCTGGACAAGGGACAAAAAATAATGATGCCTGAGAGCAGGAAGGTGAAAACAATTCAAAGAAGTCACTCCAATTACTCTGAGGCAAACAAGCCCTCATTTACTTTAAGTACATACACTGGTTATCTGATTGGTACCTTAATATGGCCCCTGGGTGAAAGATGCTTGCTACTAAAATAGCTGAATGTACTGAGGCCCAAGGGCCATTAACCTTAGTTATATATTAGCCCCTGGAATATAATTAATTGGTACAAATTCCTGATATTCTTAGTAGAGAGGACCAAATTTATTTATAAGCCATCACTTCTCAACCTTTTGGCTAAGACCCAGTATATTATTTCATATGCCAGACATGAGCTTACACCCATGAGTAAGCTGTTCTGCTGATAATCAATACTCTTGTCCTCTCTTGCACACTGCATTCTGTGGGTGACATTAATATCAATGACAATTACCCTACAAAATATTATATGTGTCAATTTCAGGAGTTATGACAATATTTTTATTTTTCCTTCCTCAATATTCCTATTTAAAAATTCATTATCTCAAAACTTTTTCTCCGTTTCCACAATATATTTTAATCAGAATCTATTATAAACATGTATATACACATACACACATATCTACACACACATATATTACCATAAATGCTATACAGTACATGAATATTTATGTTGTAATTACATCTGACTTATGGCCCTATGATTTATCTGAAGTGAAGACAATTTGACTACTTTTCAAGGTAGAGAATTACTAAGACAATTACGCACCACAGTGTTTCCTTGCAAGAATGTATCTTCAATATACATGGCACTGCTTATATCATTTTCTCTCTTCCTGTGGCATTTATGACACTAGTTGAAGAAAATTTAAAAATAGAAAAAAATTAGGTTTCTTTTGTTATCTTTTTATATACAAATGTCTTCCAGAATTTTTCCCACATTAAACCAAGAAAGATACATACCAAATTATATTTATAATTTAAATATAATCCATATTTTTCAAAGAATGTATGATTTTGGATTTTTATATGCTGGTCACATATGCTGTTGAAAATTTGATGATATGTCATAAGAAGATAAAAATGGTAAAATGAATTCATTTTTAAAATTACAGTACATGGCATAGTTAGCTAACAGGGACAATCTTAAAGCTCTCCATAATTGGAGATTATTAGAAAGAAAATATAATACCATTATATAAATTATGGCATTTTTTCACCTTTCAGTTAGGGTCATCTTCCTTAGACAGAAAAGCATACAAATTTTGTGAGAGTATAACAAAAAAGACATTGAAAATGCTTAAAGACATGGAACACTTAAGTGCATGAAAAGGTTTAAGAAAAACTAGGACTTTTGTCTGGTGAAACTACTCTCATTACATGAATAAAACTCAAATCTGGACACCTCTGGCCTCTGTTTCTCTGCTTGTTTCCCAGAAATCTCCCAGATTTCTTATCGCTATTTCAATTGCGTGAAAGCCTTGTCAGTCAATTACAGCCATTAAACATCACTGGGTGCTCAATAAATGTTTCTGAGCATTAGGACAGGTACCCTAGGGAGATGTAATAGAAATAGAAGATATGGCTCCTGATGTCAGGGAACTTTCAATAGTACTAATTAGCCACACTATACAAATGGACTAAAAGAGAGTTTTCAAAGAAATATATAAGTTAGTGCAGATTAAAACAGTACAAATAATACGTGTATGCTAAGGTGATGCAGTGGGTGATCTAAATGCGGAGGCAATCAGAACGTTTTGAATCATGTATTAAAGGATCAAAAAGACATGGATTAATGAGCTAAGGAGGGAGAGTTTTTTAGAGGGTAGAAGCCTTAGCTAAAAGGATGGGATAGAAAAAAATCTTACAGCCATGTGGAGTGGAAATAGAATCTGAAAGACTATACAACAGGCTATTGGTCTGACTTTGCTCATCTATCTTTTTTTAAATATCAATAATTTTCTACCTTGCTGTTCTACTCTTGCACAAAATCTTCCAAGCTTTTGTTTTTCATTGACCCCTTTCTTGAGGAGAAATATCCTTCAAACAAATTATACCTCTCTAACCCAATTCTTGCTACCGCTATCCATTAAGAACACAAAATTTGTGGGGAAAAAAGATGTTGTTACTAAATTCCATTTGTTTTCAATAAAGTGGCATACATAAGTTTCATACTCAAAAAAGCAAAGGCACTGTGTATCATTAATATTAATTAATGATATTAATTAATAGGGACCACACTGTGAACCGCCACAGGGGTCCTGATAGTCCCTGTTCTCCCCAGACCACACCTACGTAATGGGAGCCCTAAAATAAGAATGAAGAAACATTAATTCCCTTTTCCATGTACTGAAATATCATGGTGCTGATTGTCATTATGGTAGTAACAGTAAAGCAGTAATTTATGTGGACTACGGTTACTATGTGGCAGACATCATCAGAAGCACTTTAAACATATTATTTAATCCTAACAACCAGTAATAACCATTATCATTCCCATTTTTTAGGCAACAACATTGAAGCCCAACCCTGCCCAACCCTGCCCCAAGCCTAAGCCTGCCCAAGCCCAAGTCTGCCCAAGGACACATGCTGAGTGGGTGGTGCTTGGGGATTAAATGCAAGCCCCTCGATGGCAGAGAACATGCTCTCAGCAGTGACACTTGACTGCCTCTGAGTGTGCCATGGCCTACCCCATAAACACCGGCCATCCATTTCTAACTGAAAATAACATCTGTTCTCTTCCCTGCTTCTTAAAGGTATAATAAGGTTTATTTGATATCTGTAAAGTGTTTTGACTTCCTTATAAAGACACCCATATGATTATAACTTCTTAATTTCCATTTCCTCTTATGCCATGTATTCAATTATAGAGTCTCATAGGTATGCAATCTTGGAACCAATTGACTTTGCTTCTCTCATACCACATTCCGGTTGTAATCAGTTGCTATTTTATCATAGAAACATCATCCCTAAAATTAACTTGCTCTATTCTAATTTTTGATGCTTAAACCATCATTAGTCTGAGTTATTGTAATCTCCTTAGAGTAGTGCATTTTACATTGTGAAGAGGAAATTTTACTGAAAATTGGGCCCTAATACACATCAGGGGGGAAAAAAGTTCACGTGTTAATCAAGAAACAAATAATTTCATTCAAATATGCACATTCTTAAATTGCTCTGAGCTTTGAAATCTGCCTTAAGTCTCAATTCCACCGGGTATTCACAGGTTCTCTATATTTTATCACTGCACTTTCACCTTTAGCAATTTCTTAAGATAGTAGAATTTTGGAGCTAAAAAGGAACTTAAAGATAACCTAAAGCAAACCTCATTACAAAAATGAAAAAGCTAAGGATCACAGATGATCATTTGCCAAGATACCTCAGTTAAAATATGATAGAGCTAGAACTGAACCCAGGCATTCTGATCTCAGATATATACTACTTCTCATTTACTTACAAAATCTTCCACCTACTCCCATGGCCCTAAATACTTTATGCAAATGATTTCTAAATAGTTTTCCAGTCCCAATTTCTCTCCCAGGTTCCAGTCTTGCATTTCAAACTACTTACTGGAATTTTAGGAGGATGTTAATATTGAAAACTAATTTTATTATCTCCCCACCAAACCCTGTTATCTCCATCTACTCATTGATCTTACGACTATCTCTCAATCCTATGAAAGGTACTGGGTATAAGGGATTTCGATAGGCTCCAGAAAAAAAAGAAGTCATAGAAGAATTAGTTTAGGTCAGCTCCATCTCTGATTAGAAGAACATTACTATCTTGGGTTCTATTTTGCATACTTCTTCTTCCAAAATGGATGATAAGTCTCAAAGAATCAGATCAGCAAACAACCCAAGGAGAATGGAGTCACTTAGTGCATTCAAGTTAGAAGGAAAAATGTGGCTCTGGTGCATTACATAGCCCAATCAGTTTAAACAAGTTTCAGATCCAAACCCCAGCTAGTAATATATGTATAGAACCCCAGCTCGTAATGATGTATACAGAACATTTACCTAAAGAATGTCTCCTATGCTTATCCATCTTGGCAAACTACAACAGTATAAGTCTCATGGGGACAGAGTAGAATGATACTTACCAGAGGCTAGGAAGGATAGTGGGGAGGGAGGGATAAAGTGGGGATGGTTAATGGGTACAAAAATATAGATACTTACATAGAATGAACAATATTTGATAGCAAAACAAAGTGACTACAGTCATCAATAAGTTATGGTATACTTTAACTAAAAGAGTAGAATTGGAATGTTCCTAAATTTAAAGAAATGATAAATGCTTGAGGTGATAGATACCCCAATCACTCTGATTTGATTAACACATTGTATGCCTGTATCACAAGTACCCTATAAATATATATAATTATTATGTGCTCATAACAATTAAAAATAAAAAATTTTAATTTAAAAAATAACAAAATAAAATACAGTGATTTATTTAAGTTCTTCAACATTGTCCTTTTTCAAGACTTTTTCATGGGAGGGGTAGCCTAAGTTCTTTGAATTTCCATATGAATTTTAGAATCAATTTACCAGGCTCTACCAAGAAAAAGCCTACTAGGATTTTATTAAATCTTCAGAATTTTTAAAGTATTCACATGTTAACTGTATTGAGTTCCAATCTATGAACATAGTCTATCTCTCCACTTATTTAGCTTTCTTGCAGTTACTTTCTTATGACTTATCCCCTATAGAGAATGAGCTTAAAAGAAATAGCTATTTTTAATATTAACAACAAACTTAATTGGTTCTTTAAAAGGTCATATTTGTTTTTACCTAATAAATGCTTACACTACCTTGAAAAAAACTGTAGGATTCTAAAATTGAAAAAAAAAAATTTGAGGTCATTTGATTGAATACTTTATTTTTATTGAAATTAGAAGTCTTCAAATAAGGATATAAAATATTTTTCACAGTTATATTGGAATTAGTTTTCCTCATTTGTCCCAAATTGTAAAATTAAGGAAAAGAATTGATGGAAACTATTCTTCTTGTGATGGATAGGATAGCTTTGGAGGGGGCACAGTGCATGTCATCAAGGATATGCTAACTTTTGTGCTCAGTTTTCCAAGAGATTAATTAGGCCCAGGGTATACAGAAACCACCAAAAGAATTTATAACATTTTATGACAGAATCTTTGGTTTTTGAATTAATGTGTTTTATATATCTTTATTTTGAATGCTTATGATTATAAATATAGATGGAAGATGAGGATCAAAAAGATTTCTTGAATCTGGTATAAGTTGATACCTGTAGACTGTCCTGGGTTTTCACATATGTTAAGAAGAAAAGCACATAGAGAATGGAACACTTAAAAATACAGTAACATAGTGTTTCTGGGTTATGAGGGTCAGCAGAATCTACGATTACTATCTAGATCAAGAGTCACAACCTTTTCTGCTCAACTCTACTGTTACAGTATGAAAGCAACCACAGGTAATATGCAGATGAATGAGCATTGTTGTATTCCAATAAAACCTTATTCACAAAATCAGGCAATGGACCTGATTTGATTCATAGGCAACAAGACTGCCACACCTTGATCTAGATTAAATCTCATCCTACAAAGATACGATTTACATCATTCAGACATGTTACATATGTATCATCATATATAGATACACACACTCAAACATAAAGTATTATACTGAGTATTTCATGGACTGTGTTCTGAAAATGAGAGAATAATACACATAATGGAAATTTTTCTCTTACTCTCTTTTCTATTATATGATTAGTGATGAAGTCATTTGAGCCATATTAAAGATATTACATTTATTCTCTGTGGATATTTTATTATTTTTCAAACAACTGGATAACAATACCTTATACTCATTGCTTCTATGCTAATAAATCAGATAGTTTATAAATATTCATAGATGCAGACTATTCCCTACAGAATTATCTCCAAAATAATAATTATGCAAATTACTGATTGTCCAAAGCACTTCATTTCTTAGCAATATGCAATCTGAACTAGCCTAAAGACAAGTTAATAAACAATCTTTAAAATAAATGATAGAAGTACCTTATATCTATAATCAGTGATAAAGTTTAGAAAACAGAATGAACAATCTTAGAGGCAATTTTTAATTTGATAAACACATCCTAAAACTCTTACTTCCATAAAATACATGAGAGATACTATAAACACTGCAAATAAATTCAGCATATCACAAATGCTGTAATGTAATAACATGTCTTTCAATTATAGTGAAAAGGTAATTTTCCATCAGATCTTTCTGAAAGAGTATTGTTTACGAATTTATACATTTAACCCCACTAAGATCTTAACCCCACTAGGATATTAAAACATTTACTTGTGTGCTTTTTTTTCCTTAAAGAAAGCAAAAGATTTTCTAGAAGTTGTCTTAATCAGTCTGAGCTGCTATAACTTATTACCATAGACAGGTTGGCTTATAAACAACAGAAATTTATTTCCCACAGTTTTGGAGGCTGGAATTCTGAGATCAGGTTGCCAGTATGTTCAGGTTCTGGCAAGGGCTCTTTTCTGGGTTGCAGACTGCCAACTTTTTGTTGTATCCTCAAATGGCAGAGAGTAAGGAGAAGCAAGATTTCTTGGGACCCTTATAAGGGCACTAATTTATGCGGACTCTGCCCTCAATGGCTTCATCTAATTCTGTTTACCTCTCACAGGCACCATCTCCTAATGAGAACCATCATATTAGGGCGTAGGGTTTCAACATAGGAATTTTAGGAGGACAGAAACATTCAGTGTATGTAATTACACTTATATAACATAAGTGTAATTCTAGCATCTTTCCATACCAAATTTCTTTTCTTTTGTAGGAGCCCTAAAAGGTTTTAAATTATACAGGTTAATTAGCTACAAAAACCATGCCATTATAACCATGATAATATGAACAACAGCTTTCAAATAATAAGAGATTTTTTGGTAAAGTTTTGTAATAAAACACATAAACCATATTTTAAGAAATATCAATATCCTCCTTTCACCAAGTTTGTTACAGAGATATTATGATTATTACTAACAATGTTTTGTTGATTTGACTTTTTTTTTCCCTCTTTGTTTCTTGACCTCAGTTGCAATGTAAACAAGGAAGCAGAGTTTACTGAGTAGCTCAACTCTCTGCTCAATCACTCTATTCAACACCACAGGTGTCCAAAGGGCTGAACACATATCCTGCTTCCAGTAGCTTATGGTCTAGTTGGCAAAAGGTAAAATATACAAGAAAAAAATACATAAAATTTTAAATGAAAGTTCAGAACAATAGAAAACTAGCACAGGAAGTCCATCAATAATTTTAAAATGAAGAGATACAAAGTTGTTTATATAGTTTAGAAAAGACTCTCTAATAATTGAGAGCTTTTTTATGTTATTTATGTGAACACATCTGGGTTCTATCAACATAAAGTAATGGAATTTTGATGTAGAGATATCTTTTTAAAAACTAGGTTTACAAACAAGAAAAAAGTAACCACATGACAAAATAAATGAATGGAAAGTGAGGAAAAAATTGGGGCACAGGTTGACAAGACAGTATTATAATTAGTCAAAATTAGTGAAAAAATATATGAGAGGCTTCTATGAGACAGGAGTGTTTCTTGGTTTTAAAAAAAATTTCCTCGAGGAGCTTAAATTCTGGTGTAAGGAAAGGGCCAATAAATATATAAATAAATAAGTGAATTATTTCAGTTACTTATAAGAACTTGGAAGATAATAAAAGTTAATATAAGATAGAAAATAACTTAGGCAGTGGACAAGAGGACGGCAGAGTAAATATTTTAGCTAAAGGTGGTCAAGAAAAACCTCTGAGGAGAAAATTGGACCAAGATTTAAAGGATGAAACATGTGGCAGCTATACAAATATCTAGAGAAAGCTTTCCAAGAAGAGTGGGAAAAACAGCAAGTGCAAAGGATTCTAGCTAAGAATTAGCTTGGCATATTCACGTAGGAGATACACGAAAAGAACTACTAAAGCCCAGAGATGGTGGCTCACTCCTGTAATCCTAGCACCTTGGGAGGCTGAGGCAGGAGGATCACTTGAGCCCAGTAGTTCAAACCAGCCTGAGCAACACAGTGAGACTCCATCTCTACAACAAAATGTATGTGTGTATGTGTGTGTGTGTGTGTGTGTGTGTGTATATATATATATATATATACACATATATATATATAAAACCCAGGCATGATGATTGAGGCAGGAGTATTACTTGGGTTTAGGATTTAGAGGCCACAGTGAGCTATGATAATGCCACTGTACTGTAGCCCAGGCAACAGAGTGAGACCTTGTCTCAAAAAAATCTGGAGCTGGAATTCATTCTAATTATAGTGAAAACTCATGGGAGAATTTTAAGGGGGAGGAGTAAAAATAAGATATCCTATGATATATATGCACGAGGTATAGTTCTAAAATTAAATTCCAAACAGAGAGCAAACTTACTCCAATATAAAGACAATAAAGTCAATTATAAAATAAAACAAATGTTATAAGCCAACATAAAGAGGAAAGCACAGTATTCCACTTATTTAATATATATTTATTGTCTTCACATGAGATGCTTTACTAGATGTGAAGTCACATGTAAAAAGAGAAAGAGACAGAATCCCCATCTTCCAGCTTTTGAAGTAAAAAAAAGTATGTACATGAACAATTATAATATAGGAAGTATTGCAACAGAGGTGCATATGTGATTCCAGATAATAAAAGCAAACACAGAAAAAGAGTACCTCAACTTGCCTACATGTGGTCAGAAAAGAGTTCAAAGGAAGGCAAAAACTTAGAAGAAGATCGAAGTCTTAGTTGATCTAAACTAGATAAACAAAAGTTGAGAAAAATATTTCAGGTATAGGGAACTCACTCAGTTAATCCTTCAATCATTCAACAAAAAGTGTTTAGGCCAGGCACAGTGGTATGTACCGATAGTCCCAGCTACTTGGGACGCTAAGGCAGGAGGATCACTGGAGCCCAGAAGTTCCAGGCTAGCCTGGGCAACATAGCAAAATCTTGTTTCTGGATAGAAAAAAAAAAAAATGTAACAAGCACTTATCCTATGGGGTGGAAGAATCAGAACAAAAGCATGGATATAAAGTAACATGGAACATTTGGGAACTGCTGGCTGAAGGTAGTATTCATGATAAAGGGAGTAACCAGATCATAAAGAAGGCTGTATGTCAGGCAGGGGATGGGAAGCTACTGAAGGTTTATACGAAAAAAAGAAACTTTACCAGGCTTACATTTCAGAAAGATAACTTGCACAAAACTTCAAAAGCAACTACAGATTAACTTTCAAGCTAATACAAGCAATAAAGATAAACATCCTAAATTTTTTAAAAGTTTCTATATGCCAGTGATAAACAATTAGAAAACTAATAGAAAAGAAAATCATATTGACAATAGTATAAATCTAATAAAAGTGTACAAGCCCTTATACAATTTTTTTTTATTGCAGAACATAAAAGAAATAACTTCTAAGTGGAGAAATATACCATATTCTTAGATTGGATGGCCTATCATTGTAAAAAAAAAAAAAAAAAGTCTAATCTTCCTCTAATATAATTTACAAATTCAAAGAAATTTCAATTAGTGTCCCAACAGAGATTTTTAAGAAATTTGATCAGTTGATCCTAAAATTTAGGGCAAGAATATCCAAGAAAATTTTAAAGAAGAAGAAGGTTGGAGGCAAGGTTTGGGCGTGGTTTAATGGGGTATTTAGTTTAACAGAATCATGACAAAACTGGTATTTTCTCATGGGGAAATAGAAAAATGACTTAATCTAATAGAAGTATATAAATGTGTGGTTAAGAGGCAAGATGAGAGGAAGGGAGACCACTTTAGAGGCTAGAACAATAATCTAGACAATAAATGACAGCATCCTGAACTAGGGTAAGAGAGTGTGGCCAGAAAGGAGGAGGTAGAAGTAGATTACAGATTTGGTCATCATCTGCATATTTATTTTAGAGGAATATATGAGACTAGATTATAGTTGCCTATGAACAGAAATTCTCAATCATGTAATATATTAAAACTTTCTTGTAAAACTCAGTATTAACATAAAGTTCTATGATTGTTTATAGCTCTTTCTCAACTGTAAAAACAAAGCAAATTTTCAAATTAAAATTAAAAAAACTCCAAAATTAATAAAATTCAAATTAACATAATTGATTGAAGGCAACACATGATATTTTCCTGAAATTAAATTGTTGCTTACAATATGAATACGGTTCAAACAACTATTGAGGATTCTTTTTAATTTGGCCTGCCCATGTATATACTATATTTCACATAACAACTCAGTTTTCCCATACCTTTCTTTATTCAAACTATTACAAGACCTTCATTTAAAATGTACAATACATCATATGACCTTCACTAGAGATTACTGTCCCTTGTTGCCTGATGTCTCGTATCTTTAAAACCACTGTTACATGCATCAGCACCATTGCCATCATCATCATTAAGTGGATTCAAGTCATAGAGAATACTCTCCCAGAGGAAAAGCAGCAAAAATGAGCATTTGATGATAGTAGCCATTGGGAAAGACAACTGAATTCAGATCTAGGAAAATAATTTAAATATTAACTTTAAAATTTAGATCAAATGTTAGGAAAAAAATTATGAGTTATAAGAATATTTTAGAAATAATAGAATTAGCTTATTTGGAAATATTTCATGCCCAAATTGATTTACAGGTTCAATGCAATCCCTGCCAAAATTTGAACTTTCTTTTTTGCAGAAATGGACAAACTGATCCTAAAATTCATAAAGTGCAACTAACCCACAATAGCCAAAAAAGCCTTTGGAAAGAACAAAGTTGGGCTGGACGCGGTGGTTCACACCTGTAATCCTAGCACTCTGGGAGGCTGAGGCGGGAGGATCACTTGAGGTCAGAGTTCGAGACCAGCCTAAGCAAGAGCGAGACCCTGTCTCTACTAAAAATAGAAAGAAATTAGTGGAAATTAGTGAAAATATATAGAAAAAATTACTCAGGCATGGTGGCACATGCCTGGCTAATGCCTATAGTCCCAGCTACTCGGGAGGCTAAGGCATGAGGATGGCTTGAACCCAGGAGTTTGAGGTTGCTGTGAGCTAGGCTGACGTCACCGCACTCTAGCCCAGGCAACAGAGTGAGACTCTGTCTAAAAAAAAAAAAAGAACAAAGCTGGAGGACTCATGCTTCCTGATTCCAAAATCTACCACAAATCCTAAAGTGATAGATACCCCAATTACCATGATTTGATTAATTGACATTGTATGCCTGTATCAAAACATTACACGTACCCTATAAAGATATATAACCACTATGTACTCATAATAACTAAAAATGTTTATATTAAAAACAATATCTATCCCAAAGCTACAATTATCAAGATAGTGTAGTGCTGGCCAGAATAAACCCTTAATCTATGGTCAACTGACTTTCAACAAGAATGGTGAGGAAAGAATAGTCTTTTCAACAAATGGTGCTGAGATAACTAGTATCCACATACAAAAGAATGAAGTTGGACTCCCACTTAAAATCACGCAAAAAACAACTCAAAATGGATCAATTTCCTAAATGTAAGAGCTAAAACCATAAAACTCATAAGATAAAACACAGGAGTAAATCTTCATGACCTTGAGTTAGGTAAAAGTTTCTCAGATATGATCAAAAGCACATGTAATCAAAGAAAAAAGTATATAATTTGGATTCTTTTTCAAATAAAAAAATGAATAAAAGCTTTTAATAAAATTTTTAATCAAAAACAAAACAAAATGTTTTTTGTGTTAAAGGACATTATCAAGAAAGTGAAAAGACAACCTAGCAGAGAGAAAATATTTACAAATCACATATCTGGTATATATAAAGAATATATATATATACATAAAGAATATATATTCTGGTATATATCCAGAAAATATAAAAAACACCCACAGCTCAAAGGTAAAAAGATAAATAGCCCAATTCAAAAATAGTCAAAGCATTTAAAAATATATGAATGAAGATAGAAGGCCAATAATCACATGAAAGGATGCTCAACATCATCAGTCATTAGAGAAGTAGAAATGAAAACCACAATGGGACAGCACTTCACACACACTAGGATGGCTATAATTAAAAAAAAAAAACATAAAATAATTAGTGTTGGCAAAGACATGAAGAAATTTGAACTTTCATACATTGCTGGTGGGAATACATAAGGATGCAGCCAATGTACAAGAGTTTTGCATTTCTCAAAAATTTAAACATAAGTTTACCATATGACTCAGCAATTCTACTCCTAGGTATATACCCAAGAGAAATAAAAACATATGTCGACATAAAAACTTGTACACAAATGCCCACAGTTGCATTATTCATAGTAGCAAAAATGTGGAAACAACTCCAATATCTATCAACTGATGAATGTATAAATAAAATGTGACATATACATACAATGGAATATTATTCAGTCATAAAAAATGAGTTACTGATACATGCTACAGCATAAACTTTAAATCATTTTTACATGAAAGAAGATAGACATAAAAGGCTGAATATTGTATGATTACATTTATATGAAATGTCCAGAATAGGCAAATCCACAGACAGATATTAATAGTAGTCATTAGTGGTTGCCAGGGGCTGGAGAGTGGGGATTATGGGGAGTGCTAACTCATACAGGATTTCTCCTTGGAGTAATGGAAGTGTTCTGGAATTAAGTAGTAGTGATGATTACACATCTTTGTGAATTTACCAAAACTCAATTATATACTTTAAAATGGTAAATTTTTCAATCTGTAAAATTTGAAGAATGGTAAGAAAAAATACTGAATTTTATGGTATGTTAATTATATCTCAATTTTTTTAAAGATTAAATTAGCAAAATCAACAACAAAAAAATACATGTACTTGTATCATTCTCCATAGAGGTTTCTAAATCTTTTACTGTTAAAGAATTTAAAGTAATAGAGTTCACTATGGCTAATTTCATACAATAAAGTTCAATATTAAACACGTAAGAAAATATCATGGGAAACAATCCAGATACACCCAAATAATTCAAAATCAACTAACAAGATGTTGCTCTGACAGTGGCTATTGAGGTTGAAGCCATTTTCTACAAATCTCTCTGCTCCCACATTTAAATTAAAAAGGATGAATTAAATAAATAGCATCTTATAATAGTAATTTTTCCCCTTAGATATAGAAAATAAAGCATTTGTCTAACATGACTGAGTCCGCACTGAATATTTGTTAATCAACAATGAGCCTCCCTCTGGTGTAGTGCTAACAGTTTTGGGTAAGGGATATGAATAGGAATAAGCATTCTCTTTTTCTTTTGTTCACCTGTTTCTCTTCTGTGTGTTTTTATTCTCTAACTCCACTTACAATTGTCAGGGAAGAACTAATGCCTGCCCCTTCATAAAGACTTCTCTGATACAGCCTACCATTTTATTCTTTCCATGAGTGTTAATTTTGTCACTATAGCTAGATGGTAATTTCTGACTGCAAAATTTTTTTTGTTATTTTTTTTCTTTATTGAAGTGTAATTTACATATCATGCCCTTACTCCATTTTAAGTGTACAATTAAATGGTTATTAATAAATTTACCAAGTTGTACAGCTATTCACATAAGTCAGTTTTAGAGGATTTCCTTTCCCCTGACTGCAAAATTTTAAATTTCCCACAGTACCTCACACAATGCTTGATTCATAGGGTGTATACCATAATTATTAATACAACAAAAAGGTAGCAAGACAGTATCTCAAATAGGTGAAGAAAAGATGGATTATTAAATGAACACCATTGGGCAGCCATCTAAAAAAAATAACATTAGAGCTATGCCTCATATTCTGTATCAGGGTAAATTCCAAAGGGATCAAAGATTTAATTGTAAAAGTGAAAGCACAAAAGTATTAGAAGCAACCTGGGAGAAGTGCCTCTATAATCTTGGTGGAAAAGAGGCCCATTTAAATATGACCACAGAAGCTATAAATCAAAAAACTGATAGATTCTATAACACAAAAAAATTCTAAAATAATCTTTACAGCAAAAAACACAATAAGCAGTGCCCACAGAAAAATGACAAGCTGGCTTAAATACTTGCAATTCATATCACAAAACAATAAACAGTAAAGAATACCTACTATTTGATAATAAATGACCCACCAGAAAAATAAGAAAACAGTATGTGCATATAGTTCATGAAAAATAAAACATAAATAACTCTTAAACACATGAATAAGAAAATAAGAGTGATGAAAATTAAAACTACACTAATATACCATTCTTTACCTAACAGAAGGGAAAAATACAAAAGATTAATGATAGTGTTTGGTCAGACAGGTGGGAAACAGGCATTTTCATACATTACTAGCTAAAGTATAAACTGGTCCAATCTCTACAAAGTTTAATTTGACAATATCTGTCAACATGACAGAAGCACATAGTTTTAACCCCACGCTTCATTTCAAGGAATTTGTCTTAAAGACACAGTCATTTATGGCCGGGTGTGGTGGCTCACACCTGTAATCCTAGCACTCTGGGAGGCCAAGGCGGGAGGATTGCTTGAGTTCAGGAGTTTGAGACCAGTCTGAGCAAGAGCGAGACTCCATCTCTACAAAAAATGGAAAAATCAGCCAGGCATGGTGGTGCATACCTGTAGTCCCAGCTACTCAGGAGGCTGAGGCAGGAGGATTGCTTGAGCTCCAGAAGTTTGAGGTTGCAGTGAGCTATGATGAAAATGCTATACTCTATGCAGGATGACAGAGCAAGACTCTGCCTCAAAAATAAAAAAAGACATAGTAATTTATGGGTGAAAAGACCTATATAAAAGGCTATTCACTACAATATGGTTTGTATGGTTTGTAATGGCAAGTTTGAAAATGATCTAAACGTCAATAACAGATAACTGGTTAAATAAATGATGAAGCATTTATCCATTAAAAAAAAAAGGAGTAAACTTATTACTTGGGCTTTGAAATAATTTCCAAGGTACACATGTGAAAAAGCAAGATTCAAAACTATGTGTAGGATATACTATCATGTGTGTAAAGTCGGCTGCACAACAGGAATGTGGGAGAAAATAATACCTGTTTTGCTTATATTTACATAAAATATATAAGGATACACAAGAAGCAGATAATATTTTGTTGCCTTTGTGGATGGGAAAGAGGTGAAGCAATAATTTTTATGGTATTTTCACTATGTACCTTTTTGTACTTTTCAAATTGTGAACCATTTGATTATTTAAAACAAATATTCAAAAACACATACTTTATAAATCTTCCAAAGAACCTGACAATGTTTGATTCATAGTTTGAATTTGAAAAGAACTTACTGATTAACAAGGGGAAATGCCCAAGTAGCAATAGTACACTATGTTTGCTTATTGTTTTTAAAGTTAGAAATTATTTTATATAAATTATCATATTAAGAAATGTAAGTAAACTATTTTTGATAATGATCTAAACACTCTTGACCACATATAAGTGTGGGCATGAAGTCACCTCTACTTAATTTCTACAAAAATTGTCCTACAAATTAACACAAACTTCAAGTATTGGGAAGAGTACCTCCTTATCCTCATTCAACTTGAGATTTTTTTTCCCCCTTTTTTGAGACAGGGTCTTCCTCTGTTGCCCAAGCTAGAGTGCAGTGGTGCTATCATAGCTCACTGCAAGCTCAAATTCCTGGGCTCAAGCAATCCTCCTGCACAGCCTCTTGAGTAACTGGGACTGCAGTTGTGCTCCACGATTCCTGGTTAATTTTTTTTATTTTTATTTTTAATTTTATAGAGATGGGGGTCTCACTATGTTGCTCAGGCTGGTCTCAAACTTGTGGCTTCAAGTGATCCTCCTGCCTAAGCCTCCAAAAGTGCTAGGATTACAGGCATGAGGGATCACACCTGGCCAACTTAAGATATTTTTTGACTGCCTACACATGAATAAAATTCCCTATAAGATTTTATTTAAAACTTCAGTACACTTAAGAAACATACTTCTTTTTTAAAGTTTCTGCCAAATTGATATTTTAATTGGTATATTTTTCTTCAGTTTCTTCTTAATTCTAGAACAACTTTTTTTGTTTGTTACATTTTTAATTAGAAAACTAAAATAAATCTCTAAATATGAAGACTTGAGTTTGTTTTTATGGGAGATGTACTATATTATCCTCTACTCATAAAAACAAAATCTGCTTTATTCCATCTGAGTAATAACCTAAAAGTCTACTTTGAGGATTGCCTGATACAACTTACATAATAATAAATAAAAAGAGGTTAGTGCTCCCTCTCCAACTCATTCCCTGCATTTAGAATACAGTGATTTCCAAACAAAATTTAAGATCTTATAATTTTAAAGATTCTAATGCAAGCATCATTCTTTACCATCCAAACTCCAGTTTAGAGAAAGTCTAAAAATTAATTGGACACAATTTTTTGAATAACATCAAAATTTTAGTAAGTGGCTTACATATCAATTACAGTTCCAAAAGAAGGGCATAAAGCATTTATCCTCTCAGAGGTTCCTGGTTTGGAACCAAAACACATTACCTTGAGAACTATGACAGCTCTGCCTTCAGTTTGTTAATTAATCATAAATGTAAAATATCTTGTTGATAACTTTTATACTAATTACATGTTAGAATGATAATATTTCAGATATATTGGGTAAATAAAATATATCATTAAAATTTTTAAAAAATCATAAATATAGCACAAGTTTAACTTTTCCACCTCAATCAACAAAGCTTTGAAATCCCAATGGAATCCAGAGATGATCAACTCTAACCCCTCTAGTGTTCCACACATGGTGTGTCATGTGTTGTTAGTGAGAAAATGATGAGCTAGGGAGTTTGTGGGACCAGTTTGACATCCAGCTCTACCACTAAGCTATTGCATGACCCCAGGGAAGGTGCTCTCCATCTTAGTCTCTTACCTGCAAAATAGGGATTATAATATCTATGGCTTTTACGAGGATTATAATATAAATTATAATCCTCTAATAAACCAAATAATAATGTCTTTGAAGGAAAATCTGGATTTAATTTAGAAAGTAATACTATTTATTACAGTAGCTATTATTATGAATGAGATTGACAAAAATCATAGACTGTCAGGATACCAGGTAGTCTGTAGCCACTGTTAAACTTAGGGACAGTTTTATATACGGCACATACATTCATATATAGTGATGAAGATGAGGATAAGGTGCAAAGGCAAAGGTGAATAATATAAGTGGCAGCGTCGACATTTTGTTTTAGAGTTTGAGCTTTGGTGTCAGGTGAAATAATTTCTGAGTCCTAACTTTATCATTTTCTAGCTGTTAGACTTGGAAGAGTTGATTATGCTCTCTAAGTCTTAGTTTTTTTCATCTGAAAATAAAATTGGGATACTATAATACCTACTCTATAGCATAGTTCCTCCTACATAGTAAGAACTCTGTAAGTTAGCTATTATTTTCTTATTTATACTACAACATTCTCATAAGATAAAAAATATTTTAACCACACAGTCATTCTTACATAAAGTAATTGCAAAATAATGCATATACCTGTTAAGAGAGATTTATTTAAATTTTAAAAATCTGTTCATAATCACCAACACGGCATCCAAAATAAGGTAACCATATCTGTCAATGGCAAATTAAGACTGATTCAGTCATTTAAATTTCTAACAAGGGATTATCAATACTAAATATATACATGCGTTTAGATGGAGTCATATTTAATGAAAGATAATGTCCTTCCTAAGTCTTTGAATTAAAAAACTAATATTAATGATTTCTTGCATTTGAACAGTGATGTAGAATATTCCAATAGCTCACACATGCATTATCTCATTTGGTCTTCACAATGAACTATGTAATACAAATACACTAGTTTCAAGAATAAGGAATCAAGGCCGGGCGCTGTGGCTCACGCCTGTAATCCTAGCACTCTGGGAGGCCGAGGTGGGCGGATTGCTCAAGGTCAGGAGTTCAAAACCAGCCTGAGCAAGAGCGA
>CAUYRT010032150.1:0-26126 GCA_963574885.1 Lepilemur ruficaudatus | reverse complement strand
CACTCAGTTTTTCAGAAGTGTTAAGGTTTTATTTTGTTCTTTAAAAATATTGACATCTTAGGCTGTTTCCACATCTTTGCAATTGTGAATTGTGCTGCTATAAACATTCTAGTGCAGATGTCTTTTTTATAGAATGTCTTTCCTTTGGGTAGATGCCCAGTAATGGGATTGCTGGATCAAATGGCAGTTCTACTAATAGCATTTTGAGGTATCTCCATATTACTCTCCACAGAAGTTGTACCAGTTTGCAGTCCCACCAGCAGTGTATGACTGTTCCTATCTCTCCGTATCCATGCCAACATTTATTGTTGTGGGACTTTTGAATAAAGGCCATTCTCACTGGAGATAAGTGATATCTCATTGTGGTTTTGATTTTCATTTCCCTGATGATTAGAGACGTTGAGCATTTTGTCCTTGCTACTTAAGATTACAAAAACCTCAGCACAAAAGCATACCTTCTCACCAAACCTCAATTCTCATTTCCATTGCATACAACACACTCAAGCATCCTAATATTTAGGTCTGCTTATAGCCATATCATATCTCATATCCTAATATTGAAGATTTATGTTAGTTATATACATGTATATATATGAAAGTGTGTATGTAAATGAGTACAATTTCAAAAATTGGCATTATTCCTTACACATAGCAAGAATTTAATTTTTTTGGAATTTATAAACAATTGACCCAATATATGAACATATAGTCTACATGTATGTCTTATGACATAATAAATCGGTGAGTCCTAAATTTTCATTGGTAGTCCAGCTCATTCAATAAACTATTAAAACATTTAATCTTCACAAAAACCCTAGTGAAATGGTCTCAATTTTAAAATGTGAACACTGAGCACTGAGGCTTTATTTATTTTTTTTTCATTTTTTTAGAGACAGGGTCTCACTCTTGCTCAGCCTAGTCTCTAACTCTTGAGCTCAAGCAATCCTCCTGCTTCAGTCTTCCAGAGTGCTAGGATTACAAGCATGAGCCACCACGCCTGGCCGTGTACTGAGGCTAAAAGTTTTAACTAACCTGTATGCATTCATACAATTGAATTACAGAAGCAGAGTATCTAAAACAAATAGATTTCTCAGAAGTCTATGCTGTTTTTATCTGTATTAAGCTGAAAACAAGACTAAGATTATGTTTAGTAAATATCTTAAATATTGATCTATGTCAATAAGCAAGAGGAGAGAAATGTTTTTTTCCCAAATCCTTGAAGTTTAAACTGTTGGCTCAGTGTAATTATTACTAAGGATTAGGAAATGTATTACAATAGCAAAGCAAAATCACTGGACATCTGTCGAGTGTCCACTTATGTACAGCTAGGTAAGTCCTACACTTGGTAGTAAATGGACACCTGTAAGTGATTCTGAGAATTTTTTGACTATCAAATCTTCCCAAGCATAACACAACAAACTGCTTAAACTTTTATCCCTTTGAGGAATATGAATAGTATTAACAATATTAGAACATGGTTTTGGTGTGGAGGGTACCTCAATTTTACACACACCCACACACACATGCTTTATAACTCTGTGTCAGTCTTTGTTCAATGCTATCCAAAACAAACTCTTAGATTTGAAAAAATGACAAAACAATATTGGGCTCTGCTTGGGCTTTTGACATTATTTAATTATAAAACTGTTATGTGTTTTTTTAATCTTTCAACTATGAGCTCAGAAAAAAATAAGGAGTTAAATCATTAGTTTAACAAAGAAAGACACAAACCTGAAGTTTTTTCTGGAAGGAAATAAAAGATACAGTCATCCAGAAGAAAATAAATCATGCTTAAGAACTGGGTTCTTGACCCCAAAACAAAAGACACAAGGGCCATCACTATAACTTGACATTTTTTGACAAAAATATGAAGATTATAAAGTGAGAGTACAGATAGGGAAGAATGCTTTTGATGAAATTAGTGGTTAGCTAGGACTCCATGGCAACACACCTACGCTTGTGAAAAGCATGATGGCTCTTAAAAGAGTATATATTATCAAACCCATTTTAACATCTTGTTCTAAGGAGGGTGCAAAACTTCAATGACACCTGATACCTACCGCCACTTAGGATTACTGGGGCAGTAAAGTTCAAGGAGGTGGTTCTTTAATAATAAAAGTTACTACATTCAAGTACATACATACCCTCTTTTGGTCTTGGGAGCAACTGAATTAAGTCCCAGCTTTCAAGCAGCTTGTGACCTGATAGCCCATACCTGGAATATTGCAGGAATGAATTTGGGAGGACAAGAGACAGTAAGGTAAGGAGATGCTTTATATGAAAGAACAAAGGAATATAATACTGGCAAGAAAGTTTGAAGCTCCACTATCTACAATTTTAAATTCAAGTTTGACTTATGAAACAATGCTCAACATCACTAATCATCAGGGAAATGCAAATTAAAGCCACAATGAGATATCACTTTAACTCTATTAGAATGGCCATTATTAAAAAATAAAAAATCAATAGATGTTGGTGTGGAGGTGGTGAAAAAGGAACACTTACACACTGTTGGTGGGACTGCAAATTAGTACAACTTCTATGGAAAACAGTATGGAGATTCCTTAAAGAATAGAAAGGTTTACTATTAGATCCAGCAATCCCACTACTGGCTATTCAACCAAAAGAAAAGAAGTCATTATATCAAAAAGACACCTGCACCCGAATGTTTATCATAGCACAATTCACAATTGCAAAGATAAGGAATCAACCAAAGTGCCCATTAATTCCTGAGTGGATGAAGAAAATGTGGTCGATATATACAGAGTACTATTTAGCCATAAAATGGAATGAAACAATGTCTTTTACTGCAACTTGGATGGAACCAGAGACCATTATCCTAAGGGAAGTATCTAGAATGGAAAAGCAAATACCACATGTCCTTACTAATAAGTGGGAGCTAAATGATGGGTACAAACAGTCATAAAGTGGTATAATGGACATTGGAAACTAGTACAGGGGAGGAGGGTGTAAGGGATAAAAATTGACCCATTGAGTATAATGTACACTATTTGGTGATGGGCACACTAAAAACCTTGACTTTAGCATTATATAATTCATCCATGCAACAAGAACACTTGTACCCCTTAATATTTTGAAAATTAATTAATTCCAGCTTGAGGAGTCTAGGCCTTAGAGAACATGAAAGATTTTAGGAAATGGTCATGATGAAAGCAGTTTTTGGTAGATTAATTTGGCTTAATTCTTAACTAGAGAGAATCTTAAATGAAAATGATATTTATACCAATAAATAAATAGCTGCATTAGAGTATTTTACTGACTGATGTATCACCAAGAGTTTAATTAGATTACTGATAATTAAAATACAGAATTGAGCAAACATAAAATCAAATTGAGCAAACTCATAAATTTTGAGAAACTTATCTAATTTATCATTTTCACTACCTTTGCTACAATGCACATAAAATATATTTTGGAGGGAAATGAATATAAATTGAAATACATTATTAAATATCAGATATGCAAAAAATTGATCTTGTTTAAAGGGGACATGTTGGCTAAAATGATTGAGAATAAAAAATAAGATTTCTCTCATCTACTTAAGTGCATAGAAAATATAGGTAGGTGATAAGTTTTTAAATAAATTAAAAAGTAATTTTTTTAACATAAAATCCCCTTTCCTAAATTTTTAATCTTTGCTTTATACAAACCTGTCATCAACATATAAGCATGTTGAATATTTTCCCATCATGGAAATAAAATAATAATAGCTAACATTTATTAAACACTTTACATATAACTCCTTTAGTATTACATTGATCATATGAAATAATTTACATTTATCTTAAATTTATGATGAAGAACTGGAGACACCATGACGTTAAGTAACTTGCCCAAGTTCACACAATTAGTTAATATGTTTTTAGATAGGTAGCCATACAGTTTTAACTACTGCACTAGTTACCAAGCTGCCCTCACTCTCCTCTAGCTACCATTCTTGTACTCTTTTGCCTTCTTTCCATAGCCAACTTCCTCTTAAATACTCTTCTTCTCACCTCTGATTCCCTTCCCAGGGCGGTGCCACTGCTCTTGCTTCTACCTTCATGACTGCTCCATGGCTACATCTAAGGATACTCCTTGGTTCTTACCCTTCTCAAAGCTCTGCAGAGTGTTTCACTTCTGAACACTCTTCAGAATTTTCTTCTCTCTTGTTTTCTCTGGCATCATCTTACTTTTGTTTGTTGCGCTAAAGTTTTTTTTCTCAATTTTCCTTCCTTCCCTCTACTAAGTGCCCTTGCTGTGCAATTGAGTGAGTCGAGTGTAACCCTCCCTCCTAACAATTTCCCACATGAACGTTGACCTTGACCATATGAGTTGCTTTGGCCAATGGGGAAAGTTACTGTCTTGAAACAAGCAGCGATCTTAAATGTATTTATGCAGTTTGGCTTGGCCTCTTGAGCTCCTGTGACCCACCATGAAGAGAACATGCCGCAGGTAGTGGCTGGACAAGGACATTGAGGAGACATGTGGAGCAGAATTAAATCTAACCTGCAGCCTGGAGCCAGGCCCAGCTGATCTCAGCTGAGTTTAGCAGAGAAACAGCAGACCTATAGACCAATGGGCAAGAAATCAAATGTTTACTGTTATAAACCACTGGGAGGTTACAGGCTCAGGTCCATTACTTACCCTGGGACTTTAATATGAGCAAGTCATTTATCCTACATAAGTTGTAGTGTTTTCATCTACAAAGTTGGAAAAATAACAGCCTGCTTTACTTGAGTTATTGAGAAAATTAAATGAAGTAATGTATGTGAAGTGCTTAGCACAGTGGCATATTATGAGCCCAATTAATGTGTATTTAAACAAAGAATGTTGTCCTTATCTCCAGACTCAAATCAAATATGCTACTAGTAAGCTGGGAGGGCACTTAGAGACCTCAAAATAAACAAGTATCATAATGAGCTCATGTCTCCTCCTCCTATGATACTAATACTTAACATTGCAAATGACAACTTGTTTTGTACAGCTCACAAATGAGCAACTTAGGGGTCCTCTCTGACTTCTTCCTTACCCCTCTTGTCCAATTTGCAATCAAATCTTTTCAATTTTATCTCCTATATATTTTAGTTAAGGTAATATTAATCACTGTAAGAGATATAACCCCAAATCTAGTACTTAACATAATCAATTTATTTCTCACTTATCAGAAGGCCCAGTTGTGAGTTTCTGATTAGTGAATAATTCAGGACTTAAGCTCCTTCCACCCTAAGGTGCCACGATTTTCAATACACGGTTTCCATGGTCACAGTACTCACTCACATTAAGCCAGTGGAGTGGGAAAGAACATGGATGATTGTACGTGGAAAGCTTTATGGTTGAGAGTTGGAAGTGGTGCCCATAGCTTTCTCTTTATACTGTATTGAGGAGGAATTAATCATATGGTCACATCTAACTTAAGAGAGGCTGGCAAACGCAATCCAACTGGGTGCCAAAGAAAGAGAAGTAATAGGTGTGATGAGCAGCTAGCCTTACACTGCCCCAGCTCCCTTACTGGACTCCATCCTTCTGGCCTAGTCCTCCTACAGTCCAATTTCTGGAAGGAGCCAGAGGGTTTTTTGTTGTTGTTAAATGTAAATTGGATTATCTCACTCTTATGTTTAAATTTTCCAATGTCTTCCAGTAGCACATTGACTAAAACCCCAACTTCTTACCTTGACTTCATAACCTAACCCCTGTTTTAGCTTTCTGAATTTGGCTCATTCTAATCTCATCGTGCACTATGGTTTACTCACATTGATTTTCTTTCTGTTCCTTGACCATCTGAAACACAGTTCTCCCCTAGGGTCTTTGTACCAGTCTTTCTCTCCTCCTAGGATACTCTTCCATAATCTTCATAGGGCTGGTATCTTCCTTATACTAAGACTTCATTTTTAATGACACTTCTTCAGAAAAGCCCTCCCTGACAACCCAATTTAAAATAATCACCCAGTTTCTACCATATAAATCTATTCTAATGTTCTGCATAGTACTTGTGAAAATTTGATATCTTTCTTTCTATTTATTATTTGTCTATCTATCATCTATCTTTCTGTGTAGTCTGTTCACCTATCTATTAATTCTTCCACAAACAGAGAGAGATCCTTGAGTGTTTTGTTCTCCGCTGACCTCTATTACCTAGAATACTAGTACTGTTGGACACATGCCTGGTGTTCAGTAAAGTCTGACTCATTAATGAAGGTTGTTGAACTTTCTGTGCGCTAGGCACACTTTCATCCCTCCAACCAACTCTACTGAGCTGAAAAAGACAAAACAAGTTTGTTTCTTACATTAGCATTACAAGAGCTACCTATGGCTGCAAGCCAGATTTACTAAGAAAAAAACTGGTCAAATTATGCCTAAAGAATTGTTTAACTGACCAATTTAATTATAACTTCTTCTCTTTCCATTGAGCCAAAAAATCTGAATGGAATATCTGAGGGTAGAAAACACAATATGTCTTTCTCCACTTAGGAACTTATTTCTCCATGCCAGTCCCCACCCCAAATTTTATTTTTACATATAGTGAAATCACTTAATTTCTCAGCCTGGAGCAAAATATCTTCTTTAATTTAATGAATTGAATTATTCTTGTTTACATTGAAGCATCTTAGTTCAAAAGTAGAACAAATTTAATACATGATATTTAAAAGAAAAAAATTAAAAACATAGTATTATAAGGAAAGCCAAATTCTTGGTATTTAAAACAATGAAAAATATTTCTTATTATTTAATAGTTGTGGTGTTTTTTGGTTTATTTATTTGTTTGTTTGTCGAGACAGGGTCACACTCTGGTGCCCAGGCTAGAGTGCAGTGGTGTCATCATAGCTCACAGCAACCTCAAACTCTGGGCTCAAGCAATCCTCCTGCATCAGCCTCCCAAGTAGCTGGGACAACAGATGTGCACCACCACACCTGGCTAATTTTTCTAATTTTTTTTGTACACACAACTTCTCACTCTTGCTCAGGCTGGTCTTGAATTCCTGGCTGCAAGCGTTTCTCCTGCCTCAGCTGCCCAAAGTGCCAGGATTACAGGCATGAGCCACTGAACCTGGCCAAATAAGTGTTTTAATAGTATAATTTTAGTTTGTTGTCTGCAAATGTGGAATGAGGGTTTTTATTTTGTTCCCTCTCAATGGAATATTTGTAGTAATAAAGTTATGGCAGTTAACGGTTAGTTGCTGGGAAATTTTGATGTGCCATATACATGCCATAGTACAAGAACTATGAGCTTTGGCAACTGAGGCCTAAAGGGGTCAAGTCACTTTCTGAAATCAGAAAGCTATCAAGCTATCAGGGGTAAACACTGTACACAATACAAACGCAATGTGGAAATCACAATGTAATTGCTATATCCTGACTACTGAGAAACTGCAGGCAACATGCTTTGTCTATTAACAGTCATTCTATCTTACATTTGCATACCATTATTTTAGTAAGGCATCCTTTTACATTTGGTCTAGAATGATCAACTAGTCCTCCTGCATGATGTGAGGCACAGTAGATTCTGACAAATCTATCCCAAATTGCTTTCATGGCCAGCAATTTAATACATGCCCCAAGGGCTACCTATGGTGTTGGTTTCTGCATGTGTGATACCACAGAGAAAGTAAGTACAACTAGCTTGCAGGAAACTTGAACACTTAAACAAGGCACCAATGTAGTACCAGTGCTAGACCTATTATCCTTAAGGAGCTGCTAAACTTGCTTTGGGGATTTCTATGGACCACCACACTTGTTTCCCTCTCTAACTTTGCTACTTTGTCAATACTCCCAACCCCATTCCTGCTTAAATACAGTAAAATATTAGAACTGATGTTACATTAGAAGTTACAAAATCAGCAGGTTTCAGAATTTCAGATTTTAAAGGATTTTTATAGTAATCTGGTTTAAGATCTTTCTTTTGATAATGAATCAAATCAGTTCAGAGAGATTTGCCATTAGAGACAGTTGGGACTAGATCTCCAGCCCCCTCCTCCTGGATTCCTGTCATTTTTGCTAAACCATACTTCCTCACCTTGCGCATCTCATTGTCCATAATTCCTTAGGATTCCTTGGACCTTTAGAATCTAGGAAATCCCCAAAGGTAGTCATCCTCCCCCACCCCCAGTACAACAGTGATATTTAATTATCTTATTTCCGTTATTCTCAGTGCTCCCTTTCTGTGTGCTTAGATATTAGAAAATTTCATAAATAAATCCTAGTAGCTATCTTAATGGAGGCTAATGACTGAAACACTTTTTTCCCTTTCCTAAATAAAATTTTGTTTATTTAAAAACATAACTTCTGTGTGACTGGGATTTCAGGCAATATAGCAGAGACCAAGAAGGAAGATATTTTGGGCAGGTATTTTTCAGAACTTCTCAGATCACTTGGGGGATAGAGCCAGCTTCACGCAGAAGGACACAGAGACTGAGAGGCAGTGATAATATAACCGCTAGAACAAGTTAAATAACATGTATGTAAATATTTAAACTAGGGATACACATCACTCCCTATGTTTTAATATTGTATCTCCTCTTTAATCATAAACTCTTCTTTGTTTAGTTTTCTTCCTGGTTTCAAGTAAAAGCAGGTTTCAAGAGGGGCTATTTTAACAAATAACAGTAAGAACATTTTCTACAATGATTTTTTTCACACATAGCAGTTTGTTCCACACCTTTACTGAATCTCCAGTTGTGAAATTTATTATTGCTTTTTGTCTACTAATGGAAAATGTATATACTTAAATTATAAAATTCTCATCTTCTCTTTAATTCTATTATTCTTAATCTACAAACTAATTTTCTGATGTTTAAAATAAATGTAAATAAAATAAGTGATTATTTTCAAAAATTATAAAATATATTCAAAAAATAACTAGAAATATAATCTTGTCTTCAGGCAGATTCAACTATGTATGGATCAAAAAATATCCTATATTGACATAAACCTTACATAGATTTCCAAATAACTTTATTAAAATTTATATTTAATTATCCTGATAAAGGAAAAAATTGTTTAATTTTGCTAGAAAAAATTGCATGTCATCAGCAACACACAAGATATAAAAATTAAAAAACTCATGTGTAATTAAATAACAAATCAAAAAGAAAGTCTAATACTCTAAAGCAATATGCTTAGTAATTAAGACCATCAGTAAATTAGCTCTGAAGAAAAATTTTACATTATCCATTAAAGGTCAAGAATTACCAAAATTTATTAATGACAAATTTGAGAAAAGAAAGTATATAGAATCTGTATGCATTGGTAAGTTTGTGTGTACCTTGTGGGTAAGCTTTTTTTTTTTCAAAATAAAATAAAATAAATGTTTAATGATCTCCAAATCTCTTGGTGGAAACATGAAAGGGGTTCAAGTGTTTATTAATTGGCTAACCTTAAGATTATTGTCTAACAACACTAAGTAGGGATAAAAGGAAAGAAACAAGGGTAGAGTTTGTGGTAATCTTGGCTAATCTCAAAACATGGAAAAACCATAACAGATTAGTCTCTACCATAGACACAGGGAATAAAAAGTCCAGCCCCTGTTTGCTTGCCTGGAGCGGACTCTCGATGTTCTCCCTTTTAAACTGTATTCCATGGCTTCAATGACACTCACTGACTTATTTTGCTCCAGTCTAGTCCCTACTTCTTAGAGCCTTTCACTGTTTCCTTTCTCGTCCTGTTGCTTAGATGTTAGTTTTGCCCAGGGTTCTATCCTTGCTTCTCTGCCCCACCCACCCCCAATCCACTGCCACCTATCAGCACTTCCTACTTGAGTTCTCTATTTAGAACTTCAGTAACTTCACGCTCCATAACCCCAGATGGAGCTCATTAACTTTCCCCAAAACCTGCTCTTTTCCTTCCACACTTTTATATAATGGCACCACCACTCACCCAGTCCTGCAAACTAGAAATGTGATAATTAGTCTTATCTCAGACTTTATGCTTGCACTAACCCATCATACTCAGTTAGTCATTAAATGTCACTGATTCTCCATCGTATTCCATTTATTTAACCTTTCCTCCTCTTTCTATAGCTAGACTTTAGCTCTGATCTCTTGCTTGGACTATTAATTCAGTCTACTAACTGGCTGGCCTCCCACTCTCCTGCCCTGCCTTAGCAATACTTCATTTACACTACCACTGAGGCAATCTTAATAAACTACACATTCAACCAAGGTAAAACTCTGCAGCCTCCCTATTGCTTTCAGAGATTCCCAAAGCAAATGCCTCAGCATATTCACACCTGGAAGACTCTGGCAAACTACTCATCAATCTTCAAGAATTAGACCAAATGTTTTCTCCTTGGTGAGATTCTTCTTGATCTACTGATGTAGAGTTAATCACCCCCTTCTGATGACAGTATTGCACGTACTGCATATCTCTGTTTTTGTATTTACCACGCTGGAATGATTGTTTACATGACTCTATTGCCTCTGGATTGTGAACTGTTTGAAGCCTTGGATTGTTGCTGTTTATCTTTGTGGCTAGCAACAAAGTTTTCACCAGAAAAATATACAAATTCCCTCTGGGAACCTAAGAGACTTAATAGAATTTGTTTAATGTGGAATATAATCTGGCAACAGTTTAGACCATAAATTTGGAAAGGATAGAAAATGGTTACCAGGAAACAAGTGGGAAATAAGTTGCAATAGTACAAGCACGGAAGGATGACAAAATCCTTTAAAAAAAGACAGTGCTGAGGGCTGCAGAAAGGGCACTGCTGAATTTTGGGGAAAAAACTATCATTTACCAATTCTTAGGATTTAAATTCTGACATTAGTAAGATTTTTCTTAAAATCTCTTTTGATTACATTTTTGTGTACAATTTGATGTATTAAATACAAATATATTGTGTTCCCCCCTCCCCAAATATTCTTTTGAATCATTGCAAGGTGAAATGGATGTTCAGAAAACATGACTGTTACCTATCATTTCAAAAATGACATACTTCTTAATTTTTAAAAGATTAGTAGTACAATATGATCTATAATAATGTATCACTAATATGGAAATACATATCTGTATGATGCAGGTAAGAGGTATTCTTTTTTTGAAATGCTCAAATTATTGGATATACTTTGTATAAATGGTTTCACAAGTGTTATCTTTATGAACTTCTGAAAGATCAAAAGTTCTCTCTCTAATAATTCCGTCATCAAATAAGGGTGCATATCATATTGCAGACATTGTGAAGAATTTTTTTTGGTTGTGTTAAACTATCTTTTTTTATTATTACTATTTTATTTCAGAAGTATTAGAGGGGTACAAACGCTTTGGTTACATAAATTGCCTTTGCACCACCCAATAAGCGTGCCCATCTGCTGCACAGCATGCACTGCATCTGTTAGGTGTGGATTTACCCATCCCTTCCTCCCCGCTCCCACCTACTCGACACCCTGTGAATGCTACTTCCGGTATGCGCACATTAGTGTTGATAAATTAGTACCAATTTAATGGTGAGTATATGTGGTATTTGTTTCTCCAGTCTTCGCCTTAAACTATATTTTATGTCTAAGTTTTCAACAATTAAACATCTGAGATCCTAGTGTCTACAGATCTCATCATTTTAATGACATTTACAAACAAAAAATTATTTTACTAGTTTTTCTTTTTTCATGAATTTTCATATTTTTATTCATTTTTAGTTAAAATAACATTTTTAGCCCCAATTTCTGCTGAGGTTATCTGTGTTGCAGGATTTGATGGCTTCTTTTTAAAATACATAGTCCATAATATGGGACTATTCAAGATTCAAAGTATATTCTCATAGTAAATTCAAAGTCTGTTCTCATCAACAATTACGTGTTACTGAATAATAGTATAAAATGTAGTATTTTTACATTTTATAATACAGAAAACACAAACAAGAAAGTAGATACCATACATACTATTGCTACCTCTTTTAGGAGAACATAAAGAGGTAAAATTCTCTCTCTCTCCTTTCAAATTAAAAGCTTGATGTTTGGCATTCCAAAATTTTTCCAATGGTTGTAACAATATGCATACATAAAAATATATATAGAGAGAGCACAACTTTTTATTATGGAACTTAGATCACATTCTATATACTATTTTGAAAACTTAAAAAAACTTGTCAATGTCTCCGTGCTAGGTTTTCAGTTCAGTACATCAGACATATACATGTAACTTCCTTACATATTTTTGAGGTATAATTTACTTACAATGAAATGTATAGATCTAAAAAAAAGTGTATAGCTCAATGAATTTCAACAAAACATAGACTAGTTAGTGTAAACACATACCTGTTTCAAAATTGAGAACATTTCCATTAGTTAGCTGATATCTTAAAAGTATATCATAAAATTGGATAAATTTGTTCACAAAATTTCAATTTCTTTTCCTTATAAGAAATCATTAGTTAGCTCCATCCAGGATTCTGCATTTTCATAGTACTTGTTTAATAACATTAAGTCAACCATTTTCTTTCACCCTTTATGTATATTTCATTCAGAAATAGGTCTTTAGCTGATTTTATGCAAAGACAAATTTGGAAAGTTTTAAGTTCCTTTAAAAGTGCACATTTTTGTCCTCAATCTGGATGCCCATCAGAATAATAATGGGGAACTTATTTAAAATTCTTAAACTAAGCAATAGTCTTATCCCTGGAGATTATGATTCAGTAGGTCCCAGTCAGGCCTTGGAAATCCGCGTTTTGTGAAACTCTCCTAATGATTCTGACAATCTTCTAGATTTAAGAAAATAATGATAAAGAAAACATTCTATTTGGCTTTAAAAGGTTTATGTTTCACTACCAACTAAAACCCTTTACTACCATTGTGATTGTATTAATAGATACGTGACTTTGATTCTTTTGAACTTCTGTTACTCAATTTATAAAGTGGAGGTAAGATTACCTATTATTTTGATTGGTCTCTTTTGGTTGCAATAAACAGTGACTTAACCAAGTTACCTGAAGGTATTCAAAGAAAACTGAGGCAACTCTAGGCACTGCTCATATCCTTCTCTTTCTCACGGGCCAAAGGTCTCTCTTTCTCTTTCATGGTGTTTCTGTTTCCGTCTGCTCCCTCCTAACTTTGATTTGCCATGATTCCTTATGGTCTGCATTGTATAATAGCTCATGGATCTTCTTTCTAAACACTCTTCCAGGGTTAGAAACTATTAACTGCCAGGTTTTTGCTATTTCCCAATTCACATTTTTTTAAGAGAGAGAGAATCTACTGGTCACAGGTTAACTTTTTGTGCCAGGCTACCTCATACAGTACTTGGTGCTCTATAAATTGCCCACCCTTGAATCACTGCTCACCTTCTGCCCAATTAGTTGGTGCTAAAAGGCACAGGGTAATGTGGTATTAAACATGGCTGCCTGTAGGGATCATGGAGATAAGACTTTAGACTCTCCCTTAAAACAGAATGTGTGAGCAACTTTGTCAATGTCTAGCACACTTACCTCACAAGGGTGTGGAAATGCTGAATTGCGATTATGTATATGAAAGTAGTCTGTGAATCATACAATCCTATTTATATATGAGTCATTAAAGCCATTATTATTAAAAGCATAGCCATTCCATAGAAACATTAGTGTTCTATTCCATAAGAGCTAAAATTAAATGAAAAACACACTTTCTAAATATTGAGATTATTTTGAAAAGTTCTCATTAATGAGCCTAGATGAATTGCTCTCTAATTTATATTATCTGTCACATATTTATTTGTTGTTCAGTAGTCCCCTCCTTATCCAAGGTTTCGCTTTCTGAGGTTTCAGTTAGCTGAAGTCAACAGCAGTTCAAAAAGATAAGTGTTTTTTTATTTATTTACTTTTTATCTTTATCATTGGGCTAGCAACAAATGGGTTTTTTTTTCATTAAATTGGATAGGAACTCATTTTTATATATGCCACTCTTAAGTAAAAACTAGACAAGATTCTTAAGCAGAGATGTAAAAATAGTAGTTCAATATAGGATCACCAAAATGAGTCAGAACTCCTATGCTCTTGTTTCCATTCTACCATGTATAGACCTTGCGATATTAGGCCAGTCATTTGCAAAAGATGCTATCAGTGCATTGCTCATATCTATTCAGACTTTACCATTTTAGTCCATGTCTCCCCTACTTCCAAAATCTAGCACCTAAATCTCTTTACCTGAGGACCTTCACTGAATTCCAGAGCCTACTGTGCCCGTGCAAACACCATGCTTATTCTGGAAGCAGCCTCAACCAATAACTTACAACAGTAACGGTTGGTATGTGAATACCCCAGCTCCCACCCTGCCTGGTACAACTGCATGGTGTATGATCTAGACTGTTTCCTAGAGTTCCCCAGTAAGCTCCAGTTGCCCACTGGTAGCTTGCTTGATAACACATTCTTTCCTGTGTCACTTCCCCCTTTCCTTACTATGTTTCCTGAGATCAGCTAGCCTGCTCTGGGGGATCATATACAAAGACAGTATTTTCTTATATTAAAAAGCAGATACTCAAGATGGGCTGGTAGAATTGGATAACTTGCCAGCCATATGGCAATAAGAATCTTATTGCTCATTGCAGCAGTGATAATTCCTGGTGTGCTACACAACCACAATTATTATCTCACCTGTGAAGACTTCCGATAAAATACAGAAGGAAGAAGATACTTATGCATAGCATGTGAGAACCCTAGGGACAATGGTAATTATAGGGCCTATGAAGTTGGATGGCTACTGTTAAGTGCCACTGTAGTGCTTAAAGCAAGACAATGATAGTGTCACTTGAGCCCACTCTCAACTCAGGGCAAGGTGTAAGGCCAGAAAGTCTTTGTGGCAGCATTTATATAAAATCCATCTCCTACAGCTGGAGGAATATGTTACTTAATTGTGAGAAAGTCTAAAACACAGAACCACTAAGTCCTTTCTGTTAAAATAAGTTCCTCAGAAGAAAGAATCATGACTATAAAATGTGGGATGGAGACATCTGGATAGATGCACTTGGTAACACTGAGCTCTCCGATTTCCTGGAATCCGGACAGAAGTGTCTCATTCCCATTGTTAGAGGAGAGCAGCCTTTCTTTTCCTAGAGACTATGCAAAGATGTCACCTGAGGCAGATGGCTCACAAGCTGATCTTCCCCCACTTTGCCTCATTACTTCCAGACCAATAACTAAGGTTAAGCCTCAGCATGACCTGGCTGGAGACACTGTCCCTTCTATAAGAGGAAAGGTATCATTTGCCAAGTGAGCTGTAGGACCTTGATATTATGCACCAGCAAAAACTGAGAGAATATGCCTGAGAATAGGTTTTGAGGATTTTAGAATTTAAGGGCTGAATTACAAGGAATGAAATATAAGGTTGAATACACACACACACACACACACACACACACACACATATTCAAAAAAGGATGAAGATGGGCAGAAAAGGCTGACATTTGCTGCTATGATGGAAATTTGTAATCTCTCAGCCAGTGTCCCAAGCAGAACCAGTTTTAGACCTAAAACCTTTCAATTAGGAAAGCAAAGTCCCATTGTAGAAGGATCCTGCAGTGCCATACAAGCATGTAGAGTAGCAATTCCCTAATATTTCCCCCCAAAATACTCTGAATACTGGGAAAAATATATATTTCAAAGTATGTTGGATAGAAGGGGACCCTAAATGCTAACATGGCCTGTCATGGGGTATACAGATGCCACATAATAAATGGAGTCTTAGCCCAAGTCTGTTTCACAGTGGATCCAATGTGTCCATGGACTCATCCCATGATCATTTTCCTCATCCTTCAATACAGTCTGGATAGATATACTTAGCAATTGACAGAACCTTTGAATTTGTTCCCTGATCTTTACAATAAGAAGCATTTTGGTAGGAAGGACCAAATATAAGCCCTTAAAACTTTCTTCCTCTGTGCCACAATATAATCTGAAGGGACCTCAATCATTGGAATATTCTATAACACGTCACACTGGTTTACTGTCTTGATGATGGCATGCGACTCAAACTTGAGCAATGGCTAGTGCTAAGGACAGCTACACTATGACATATGTCTGACAGATGGTGGGAGATAAATCCTATAATGATTTAGGGGTATACCACATTGGTGAACTTTGCAGGCATTCAGTTGTCTGGAACATGCTATGCTATACCTTACAAGGTAAAGAACAAGTTATTTTACTTTACACATCCAACACTAAGAAAAAACACAGCACTTAACATGTCTTCTTCAGTTAAAGGCTGTTAGTTCATACCCAATTTGGGACTATTCTCTAACTTATTTATTAGGTGATTGGGATGTCAAACAGAACAGAATCCATCATACAGAGATGTTACATTTGGGATAAAATCTAATATACTGAGAAAATAAATATAAGTAAGTTTCAGGAACAAGTGGACTAAACTTCCATTTTACACTGATACTCTTTCTCAGCTCACACTGATGGCTTCACAAGAGTTCTCATATGATCAGCAAGAGAAAAATCTGGGCTTCGTTCATTGATAAGCCCTTGTAATAAGTTGTTGGGTGCTGAAAATGTCATACTAGTTCCTCACTTGGTGATAGCTCTGAAAGACAACAGTATGGGCAAATTCTCCCAGTGGGCAGAGCTTTGAGCAGTGTATCTGGCCATCAGCTGTGCTGGGGGAGAATTGGCCCAAGCAAAGGCTATATGTGGCCTATTGAGCAGTGGGCAAATGACTTGACTGTTTGGTAAGGGGCTTTGGAAAGAGTAGTATTGGAAGACTGAGGATAATAGTGTCTAGAGAAGAAATAGTGGAAAGAATTATAGAAGTAGGCACAAAGCGTGTAGATCTTTGTGTCTTATATAAATGTCCTCTATAGCGGAGGCACTGAACAAGCCAATATTACTGTCAAGTAGAACAAGTTGTTTTGTTTTTCTTGGCAACTACACTTATTGTGCAATGACCCAAGAAATGAATAATTATTGTGGCATGGATGTAGGCTGTGCATGGGCTCTCTCTTGTAAAGCTCATCTAGTTACTCCCTCTGTTAAAGGACTGATTTCTCATAATCAGAGACCAATAGTGACCATTTGATATGATACAACCCCTTGAGGGAACCAAGCAACCATTTGGTTGCACATTGTTAATATCTGACTTTTTCTTTCTTGGGAAGGGCAGTAATTTGTCGCTACTAGGATCAATAAATATTTTAGATATGACTTTTAACTTTTTTGCCTAAGTGTCTCATCCAGCAATACTACCCAAGGGCTTGGAAAATGGGAGATTTATCATCATGGGATGGTGTACAACATCACCTTTAAACTAAAGGACTCATATTACTGCAAAAGAAAGTTGATACAAAGTACATAACTGTGAAATATCACTCATTTTACAATATATTGCTACCCCAAATCTGCTGGCCTGCTCTAAAAGGCACAAGTAAACCACCAGTTTGTGAATGATACTTTAACCCTATGGGACTGGGGTATTATCCTTTAAATGCTAGTGGCTATTGTATAGTGCTGTCTATGATAGCTAGACTACATGGCTCTGTGTCTCTACTAGCTAGAATACAAAAAGGTTAAACTAGAAGTAGCCCCTTGTACTACCTCTCTCAGTAACCCACTTAGGTGATTTGTACTTCCCATACACCTCTTTCAACTCAGCCGTATAAGACAGGGTATGTAGGGGAGGAGGGTTTTCAAGCAAGGATAGGGTAAGGGGTCTACTAAACTATTGGCTGTTACCTGGTCATTTTGTTATACTGATGCTGGTAGATCAGAAGGCAAGGAAAATAGTGAATATACTGGCACAGTGAACTTTAATTATCATGATAAGAAGGAGATATTGATACAAAATGAGAGCAAGTAGTATGTCTTGGAATTCAAAGGACTCACTGAGGAGTTCTTGATGTTTCCATTCCTAGTTATAACCGTGGATAAACCACTATAGCAACCTCTGTCTGAAAAGGTCACTACAACAATGCTTACAGCAATGCTCACCTAGTGAAGTGTCGTCTTCACTAGGAATAGATTCCATCTCAAGAAATAACTTTTTCTTTGCTCATTCATAAGAATTAACTCCTTATCTGTTCAGATTTCATCATGAGATTGTAACATTTCAGTTACATCATAGGCTCTACTTGAAATTCTAGTTCTCTTACTGTTTCCACCACATCTTCAGTGACTTCTTCCACTAAAGTCTTGAACCCCTCAAAGTCATCCATGAGGGCTGGAATTAACTTCTTCCCAAATTATTATTGTATATATTTATGTGGTACATAGTGATGTTATGACATGGCATATGTATACAAAGTGTAATGATTAAATCAATCTAATCAGCACATCTATCACCTCTAATACTTTTCATTTTTTTGTGATGAGAAGATTTGAAATTTATTCTCTTAGAAATTTTGAAATATACAATACACTGTTATTAACGATATTCACCATACTTCATAATAGGTCACACAAAACTTATTATTTATTTCTTCTGTTTAACTGAAACTTTGTACTCTTTGACCATCTCCCCATTTTCCTCATCCCCTAACCTCTGGTAACCACCATTCTACTCTCTTTTTTTATGAGTTAAATTGTTTCAGATTCCATATATAAGTGAGAACAGGTGGTATTTTTCTTTCCTTGCCATATTTCACTTAACAGAATGTTCTCCAGGTTCGTCCATGTTGTAATAAATGACAGAGTTTCCTTCTTTCTTAAGGCTGAATGGTATTCCATTGTGTATATGTACCACATTTTCATTATCCATTCACCTGCTAATATACACTGAGGTTGATTTCATAACTTGGCTATTGTGAATAGTGCTGCAATGAACATGGGAGTGCAGATAGTTCTTTGACATACTGAGTTCAAATTCTTTTGATATATACACAGAAATAGGATTGCTAGATTATATGGTAATTCCATTTTTAGTTTTTGAGGAACCTCAAAAACTACAGTTTTTGTTACTTCGATGTTATTTTTCACAAAAAGAAAAAATCCTAAAATTTATATGGAACCACAAAAAAACCCCAAAAGGCAAGACAATCTTGAGCAAAAAGAACAAAGCTGGAGGTATCACACTATCTGATTTCAAACTATAGTACAAAGTACCAAGAATACAGTGGTAAGGGAATAGTCTTTTCAATAAACAGTGTTGGGAAAACACACAGAAGAATGAAATTGGACCCTTATCTCAACCATTATAGATGAATCAAATCAAATGTATTAAAGACTTAAATATAAGACATGAAAATGTAAAACTACTCTGAAAGTACAGGGTTAAACTAGGCAACATTGGTCTTGGTAATGATTTTTTGGATATGACCCCAAAAGCTCAGGCAACAAAAGTAAAAATAGACAAATGGGATTATATCAAACTAAAAAGCATCTGCATATCAAAGAATACAATTAGAGAGAAGAGAAAACCTACCGATTGGCAGAAAATATTCACAAGTCATACATCTGTTAAGTGGTTAATATTTGCAATATATAAGTAACTCAACTCAATGGCAAGAAAACAAATAACCTGATTAAGAAATGGGCAAAGGAACTGAATAGGCATTGCTCAAAAGAAGACATACAAATGACCAACAGATATACCAAAAAGTGTTCAACATTGCTGCTATGATTTGAATGTTTGTCTCCTCCCAAGCTCATTTTGAAATTTAATTGCAAGAGTATTATGAGGTGAGACCTTCATGAGGTGAGTAGGCCAGGAGGGCTCTGCCCTCATGAATGGATTAACACTGTTATTGTGGGAGTGGGATCATGACCATGGGAGTGGGTTCCTTATAAAAGGACAAGTTCGCCCCCTCTTGCGCTCTCACTCTCTCACCCTCTCTTGCCTTTCCACCATGAGATGATGCAGCAAGAAGGTCCTCGCCTGTTGCTGGCCTATTGATTTTGGACTTTTCAGCCTCTGTAACTGTAAGCTAATGAACTTCTATTCATTATCAATTACCCAGTCTGTGGTATTCTGTTATAGCAACACAAAACAGACTAAGACAAACACTAATCGTTAGGAAAATGAACATTAAAACCAAAATGAGATATCACCTCACATCTATCAGAATGGCTATTAAAAAGTTTAAAGATAGAATGCCACACTATGCGCGCTGCTTCTCTCCCCAGGCAGCTCAGGACCAAGCACTCCTTGGAGGTAAAGCACACTTCAGCACCTACTGGGCAAGCTGCGTCCCTGTCTGCCTCCTCCACGCCTGCCCAGGGACCGGAACCTGCACCCAGAAACACAGGTTAATTTAACAATGGGCGGATCTCTTCCCTCCCCAGCCCCGCAGCTTCGTTCCCTTACCCCCACCAGCACAGCTAAATTTATAGATTTGGTATTGCTGTAAATTATAATGTAATTATACCGCACCGGGGCAGCCTCCCACAGCAGAAATTAAAAGGCAATTCAGGTAAATGCATAAGACTGCAAGAATGGACCGCACATGTACTCGCCATCAAATTGGTACTGACTGATTAACACTATGGGGCTCAAATGGTGGTGGTGTTCCCTAGGGATTCAGGGGGTGGGGGGTAGACCCACGTCTTAGCGATATGGTGGGCACTGTGGAGGGGAGGGGCATGCTTGAAAAGTAGTTGGGGAAGGGAATTAGGGGTCTCAATAGGGGGAAGGAAATCCTCTAAAACTGATTTATGTGAATAGCTGTACAACTTGGTAAATTCACTAATAATCATTTAATTGTACACTTAAAATGGAGTAAAGACATGATATGTAAAGTATACTTCAATAAAGAAAAAAAAAGTTGAAAGATAAGTGTTGATGACGGTGTTGAGAAAAGGGAAACTTTATACGCTGTTGGTAGGACTGTAAATCAGAAAACTGTATAGAAGTTCCTCAAAAAGCTAAATGCAATTATTATTGAACATTTAGCATTAAGGCATGGATAATTATATGGAAATTAAATTTGAAAAATAATGTCCACTGGGGAAATTATTCTTTTTTAATATGGCAGGCCTTGTTGACAATGTTATTCTGTACAAGTTTAATAATTATAGCCTAAATCAGAATTAAATCACATCCAGCATAGAGCACTCAGGAAAATATATCACATGTAACAAATATAATAACTTAGAAGCATGAAAAGGTTGTTCTTTAAAGCCTAACACTATAATTATATCAATTATGTAAATAATGTAAGAGAAATTACTTTTATTTAATTCCAATACAGATGAATATGGGTTATGCAAATCATCACTTTTAAATTGCTAAAAATATATTAAATATTGAAGTGTCAAATAAAATGTATTGCTATAAATCTTTAATAAAAGGCCTGAAATATAATTTCAAGTAATTAAGAAATTTAAAAAGCAAGGAAATCTTGGCATAAAAGCAACTATAAATTAACTACATCTCTATGTGGGTCATCTTTTCTCCCACTTCATTTTTTCAAATTTTATTTTATATTACATCTTTTTGATCCACCACTAACAGTCATATTCCCTTTCATTTTTAACCTGCGAATATTTAAAAGGATGAAATAAAAAGGAGTGATCTAGAAATTAACAGAGATAACTATAGAACAAATGAATAAATTTCAATGAAAACTGAGATTTGGCCTAGCACAGTGTTTAAAACTTTGAACAACAATTATGATGTAAATGTGGTTACTTAACGTGGGGGGAGGGGGTAACATGTGGCGTTTAGAATTACCGCCTCCTCCCTCCTTATATCCATAGGTTGTGTCTATATATCTTTATTTCAGATACAGCATGGATTATATTATAAAGTATAAAAGTGTATGAAACAACTCTAATACTTTTCTTATATTTAGTTGGAAGCAAAATGTATGTTTTTTAACTATAAAATGCAGCGTGCATCCCACAAAAGTCTATCAGCATAGATTAAAATTCAGCTAAATGGTACAACTTGTCCACAAAGCACATATGCATGCCAAGAAATCTTCCAGGTTTGGTTTTCCTTTTTAAATTAAAATAGTATTTCTTATGTCCTTGAATTATCTATGTCCTTATTTCTACACTTTATCATACATGCCAGGTAAATATCTATTATTAATAAGTTTATAAAATAGGCATGAGTCTTGCTTTTTAAAAAAAAATAAGTGACAAAGAGATTCACATAGGGAAAAAACAGAGAGTTTGCAAATTCATCTAATAAGATCTTTATGAATCCCAGGTTTTCCTTTCATGTAAAAAGTTGGATATGTTTTGAGTTTATTTCAGAGACTCAATTGCTATGAATTCTGAAAGGAGACAAGACTTATTAACTATCCCTTTCTTTTTTTAAGTTTATTTATTTTGAGACAAGGTCAGGCTCTGTTGCCCAGGCTAGTGTGCAGTGGCATCATCACAGCTCTCTACAACCTCATATTCCTGGGCTCCAGCAATCTTCCTGCCTGAGCCTCCCAAGTAACTGGGACTATAGGTGTGTACCATCATACCCAGCTAATTTTTCTAGTTTTTGTACAGATGTGGTCTCGCTATTTTACTCAGGCTGGTCTCAAACTCCCAGGCTCAAGCAATCTTCCCACCTCACCCTCCCAAAGTGCTAGGATTACAGGTGTGAGTCATCGCACCTAGCCTATCCCTTTATTGTATATAACCATGTTTTTCACTTCAAATGTTACAAAATTAAGTATAGAAAAAATGGCATGTTATGTTTCTACTGAGATTTTGTTATGTCAAAAAAGAAAATTATATCAATCATACCATCACTATAATTCAATAACAATGGGTAATCACAATAAAATTTATTACTCTCACACCTAACCAAAACTTAAAGCATCTCCATTTCTGGTAATGAAATGTGGGGTCTTGAAAATGAAAAGAACAAATAAGTACCCAAGGTGCTAGAAGAAACTTAAGAGGGCCAGCTTCTCAGTGATGTAATTACAATTATCTTCCAAGAAGATGAAGTATTTTACTGTATTCATATTTCATGAACTCTGATCAGAAAACAGCAAAGATGAGAAAGGGTAAGTCTATTCAATTTGAATATCAAATCAGTCATTTCAGTCAAAATCTCACTGGAAAAATGAGCGGTTGTTTGAAGGTTGGGAAGAGTGAATTGATGAAGAAAAACTTATTGTGCAGACATATGCAGTCAGGTAAAAATATGCATGAAAATAAAATTGTAGGAAAATATCAAAAGGATAATTTTTAGAGTGTTTCTGACACAAAGATACAGAGAAGTGAAATAACTGCATGTGATTGATGTGAATAGCTCAAGAATGGTGGAAAAGTTTCCTTGGAACTCAATAAAATAGTTAAAATTGGATTCAAAGGCACTGAGAAGGCAATTTAAAAAGAGAGAGGAAGAGAATGGCAAAGTAATGAAGAACATCTAATTGGTTTTAGAAGTGACTAGTTGGCAGACAGCCCTAAGGTAAGAAACAGAATTATTGGAGTAATTGAGGCAGAACACAATGAATATACTAAAATAAGAGGAAAATATGGATAAGGCAAAAATGAAATCTGCAAAAAGAAAAGACAAAAACAGGACTTAATTTCATTTTTTTGGAATAACATCTATCATTCTATATTTCAACATTATTGTGCACATTATTGTTATTTTTATTAGCACAGATGGTAACACCATATTCTTAACTACAACACAGCAAGACAGCAAAGAAGCATTCTAAGAAATCCTGTGGTTTCCTTTCCTTTATAGTTAATACCTTATTAATATCTTCTTATAAAGGAATAAGACAGGCAAAGGACATAACTATTCCATTAGGAGGGTATGGAAGAAATAATTAGCAAAGTTCAAAAGTTGTGGAAAAACTTTGACCTTTTCAGGAAAATCACTGGAAAGGAAAAAATTGCTTTGCAAAAATGCAGAAACTTTTTTATGAATTAATACAAAATGTGTTGTATGCTCATTTAGTGCTTTATGAACCTTGAAAGACAGCTTCAATATAGTATCCTATTCCATCCTCAGCATATCTTTGAATGGTAGGCAAGTATCACCTTATTTTACAAAGACATCTTTCAGGCCAATTTCTTTCCCCAAAGACAATATAAACTCCTTAAACTTGGTATCCAGTGTCCTCCTTTAGTTACTCCCACATTCTCTTACAAATTTTACCAGCTTCCTACAGCCAGACTGAACTCTTCACTGCTCCATGGCTGCACATCTCACTTCCACACCTCCATACCCAGGGCAATGACATTGTTATGTATTCACCAAACTCATTTCCTCTTTCTCCTGGGAACCCAGCTTAAACTATATTTCCCAGTATTTTGCAGATAAATGAGGCCATGTCACCAGAAATGATACATATAACTTGCATGTCTGGCCTGCAAAATCTCCCACAAGTCTCTGTCACACATGCGCACTGCTTCCTTATCTTTCTGCCCTTATTTCCAGGTCAGATACAGAAGAGGCAGTGTAGGAATCCAAGGACTTACACTCTCTAGGACTTGGGATCCTGCATCTTCCCTTGGAAGACTGCCTCCTGGACTCTCAAGGACTTGGGATCCTGCATCCTCTCTTGGAAGACTGCCTTCTGAATATTGAAGTGGACTGCCATGTGAGCAAGAAACATACCATTACTATGTTAAGACACCAAGATTTCAGCTACTGTATAGCAGTAAGTCTTCCCAAACTAATATTATGACTTCACTCTTCTCCTCTTCACCTATTTAGATAGGAACTCTACTTTCTGACCAAATTTAATGAATCTGCTCCAGGAAAACTTTCTTGATCACTTCAGCACTTCCTGGTTTTCTCTACTGTTCATCAGCTCTGTTTATTGTTTAGTGTGTGTAACTCTATTCTTTAAGAGGCAGGTTCATTGATACATCATTTATGTAATAAAAATAATCATTCTTAGGTGTACAGATCAATGAGTTTTAACAGATAAACATACATAGTCATATAACCATCACTACAATAAAGATACAGAACGTTTCTATCTCCCCCAAAAGTTGCATCATTGACCTTTTCCATCAATTCCCTCCCTACTTCTGGCCCCTGGAAACCACTGATGTGCTTTCTGTCCCTTTAGTTTTGCTTTTCTAAAATGTCATAACATGTCTGTAGCCTTTTGTGACTGGCTTCCTTCACTGAGCACAATGCGTTTAAGAGGCTCACTCACGTCATTGCCTCTATCAGAAGTTTGTTCCTTTTTATTGTTGAGTACTATTTCATTGTATGGATGAACCACAATTTGTTTATCCATTTCCCAGCTGATAGACATTCATGTGTAAGTCTATGTATTGCATATGATTTCATTTCTCTTGGATAAATACCTAAGAATGGAAGGATTGGATTATATATTAGGTGTCAGCTTGGTTTTTTAAGAAACTGCTAAACTTTTTCCCAAATTGATTGTACTATTACTATTTTGTATTCCCAACAGCAGTGTATGAATCCTAGTACCTATGAAATTATGTTTCATAGTTTCAGGTTCTACATTTAGGTCTATGATTCATTTTGAGTTGATTTTTTACACATGATGTGACACATTGATAGGAATTTATTTTATTTTTGTATATAGATATCCAATTGGTGGGAGCACCATTTGTTGAAAGGTTATTTCTCCATGGAATTGCCTTTGTACCATTGTGTAAAAAATAGATTTTCCACATATGTGTGGGTCAATTTATGACTCTATTTTATTGTATTATTTTTATTGTCTCCCTTATAACAATACCACACTTTTGATGACTTTAGTTTTTATTTCTTAAAATTTTATTATTTATTTATTTATTTTATTTATTTAGAGACAGGGTCTCACTCTGCTGCCCTGGGTAGAGTGCAGTGGCATCATCACAGCTGACTGTAACCTCAAACTCCTGGGCTCAAGCATTCCTCCTCCCTCCGCCTCCTGAGTAGCTAGGACTACAGGAGCTCGCCATGACACCTGGCTAATTTTTTCTATTTTTAGTAGAAACAGGGTCTCGCTTTTGCTCAGGCTGGTCTTGAATTCCTGAGCTCAAGCGATCCTCACACCTCTGCCTCCCAGAGTGTTAGGATTATAGGTGTGAGCCACCACACCCAGCCTTGGTTACTGCAGCTTTTAATAATTCCAGAAATCACCTAGTGTCAGTCTTTCGACTGTGTTCTCTTTCAAAGTTATTTTGGTTATTGGAGGTCCTTGGAATTTCCATATAAATTTTAGAATTAACTTTTTTTTTTTTTTACATATATTTTTAGTTGACCAATTACTTTCTTTCTATTTATAGTAGAGACAGGGTCTCGCTCTTGCTCAGGCTGGTCTTGAACTCCTGACCTTGAGCTATCCACCCGCCT
>CAUYRT010032148.1:0-14775 GCA_963574885.1 Lepilemur ruficaudatus | reverse complement strand
ATTAGTGAGCATATATCACATGCAAGCGTGTTACATGTATTATTTTATCTAATTCCCAGAAAATACAGGATGCCAGTTAAATTTAAATTTCAGATAAACAACATTTTAAAATAAATAGATATGTTCCAACTATTGCACGGGGGACATAATTTTCCTAAAAATTGCTATTTATTTGAAACTGGGTGTCCTGTATTTTTATTTGCTAAATGTAGAGCAAATGATACTATTATTCACAGTTTACAAATAAGGATATTGAGGCTCAAAAAGGGGTAAAGTTCAAGGCCGCACCTAACATTGGGTTAGAATCTCTGACCCTGAACCTGGTTCACTTCAGGGCTCATCTCCTCACCACTATCCCCAGGTGGCTTTCCACATGTGTGCCAGTCATGACACACAGTTCCATGCAAGTGTTGTCTCATTCATTTCCCCAGAGGTGTGTGTAGCTGCTCTTGTTGTACCCATTTTCCAGATGAAATTGAAGTTCTGAGCTGTCAAGTGGTAGGACAGAGTCATTCTGAGCATCTACTCAGGGCCTAAAACTCAGACAGAGGCTCAGTCCTCAAACCTTATGAACATAGTAAATGGAATAAGGCAAGTACATAAATCAGATAAGTATATGTACAATGGAATAAGGCTACAATAACTCCCAAAACAAGTAAGCTGCCATGTTAATTTCCCTTTTGAAAAAGGTTTCACCTGGTAAAGGCCTTTTAAGTGGCAGATTTTACAGACTGATTTTTAAAAACAATCTTAAAGAAAATCCTAGATTTCTACATGCAAAAACAATGTTCTATTTTCAGCTTAAAAATATTATAAAACTCCTGGGGGGAATGAATCATTAAGTGAAAAATAGGAGAAATTTAATTCATGAGAGTCAGCAAAGACCAGCTTAATATCACACAAAAAATGACATGAAGAGGTCGTCACCCTTCATTCATCCATCTCAGCTCAGGATCACATCAGGAAGAGCAAATCATTTGACATGTGTTTATGAACATGTATTAAACACCTAGCATGTGCCAAGTACCATACCAGGCATGCGCATACCTGCTCTCAGGGAATTCATAGTTGCTCCATACCCTCTCTGACTTTGATTTTACTCATCTATAAGATGGAAATGTTGGTAATATTTAACCAGAGGGCAGTTGTGGATACAAAATGAGTTAATATACTTAAGCTCCTAATATAGGGCCTTGTGCTTACTGAGTGCTCACTAAACATTAGCTCTCGTCATTACTTGTGGGGGCTGGGAGAATCACATGGCCACATACTAACAACGCGTACCGGCATGACAGTGTGACAAGGATCATTTGGAGCAGACGCATGGTGATGTTGAGCCAGTGAAGTGAATCCCCAGCAAGGCCCTAGAGACATAAAGGAGGCTTCATAGATGACAAGGTGGGCCTTGCCCCAAAAGGAAAGAGGAAAGGGGATCTAGGCTTAGAATGAACTAACGTTTATTGGTTCATTGAGGTAGGTGCTATTTCCACAGACAGGTAAGGAAGTAAGCTGTACATGGCACATCTGGGATATGGGCCAGAGGGTGTGGTCCTTGTTCCGGGTCAGTCTCTCTTGACTGCGATGACAGGTGACCTGGAGCACCTGGTGCCCCGTGAGAGTGGAAGGGACATGGAGGCTCCCTGAGGGCAAGGGACCAGACCAAGGGCAACCTCAAAGCTCGTGCAAGCTGCTAATATTTTCCCATGAATTATGGAAGACCATCGACCGGTAGGTAACAAAGGAATTGGGAAATGACTTGATCAGGATTGAGTGATAAACAAATGGTTCCAGTGGAAATGACAAAAGTCATTTGGAGAGAGAGAGAGATTAACAAACACACACACACATAGATACACATACAAGGGAGAAAAAGAGAGAAAGAAAACAGAGGTGTACTTCTCAAAGCAAATCTTTTTTGCCTAGGTCAAAATATTGACCTCCAATATTTTGTCAAATACTTCTAAATTTTGTTAAAAAATATCTTTGGACTTATGGTTCAAAGGGAGACAGATTTCCAAACAATTTCCTCTACCTTCTAAAAGTGGTTAATGTTCTATAAACAATATATTTTTATTTAATTGCTGAGGTTCTCTACTTTCTACCACTAAATCACATATGCAATAGCATTTTGCACCAAAGAGATCCTCTGAGAAGATGAAGACTTCAGAAGTAATAAATTAAAAACCCTAGGCTCACTCATTCATTAATCATTTATTATTCATCCATTAAACCAGGGCCCTGTCCACAAATCTTTCCGTCTTTCTGTCTGTCCAATCATTCACCTTTCTGTCTATTCATGCTTCCACTCAGCCCTCCATCCACCCACCCATCCATCCATCTATCCATCCATCTCATTTAATTTACTAAATTCTTACTAAGCACCACAGTATTGGGATTAACTAAACACAATCCATTTCCCACAGGGCTTCCACAGCTCACTGAAGGAGACTCCCAAGTAAACAGCCATGTTCCAGTATCTTGAGAGGTCTCAGACACAGATGTATATTCAAAATCGAGTGACAGATCAAGGCAAAGAGTGATCTACGTTGGGCTACAAGGAGGACTTTAGCCTTCTTCAGGAAGTAACTCGGTTGCCTGACAAGTTTTAGAACTACATCAGCAAGTGAAAAATGGCCAAGGATGTGTCTGTTTTATTTGGCATGCAATCTTACTTCCCAAATCTCAGGTGATTTCAGAGGGTGAACGTCTTTACACCACAAAACTACTACTAATATAACAGACGGAATGGCCTGGAAAAAATAAAAAAAACAGCAAAAGATGTTTTCTATCTCTTTAAAACTTCCCCCACTCTTTTTGGGAACTGAGACCTGCATCCCTACTTCGGGCAGGTGGTCAGGAGGGGCAGGGGAATGTTTATTGTTCTTTGAGCTGTGAGTAAGAAAGCTGAAGTGTCAGCTCCATCCCAAGCCCGGTGCCTGGCCGGCTAAAGGTCTGGGTGGGCCTCCCAGGTGGGCGGAGGTCACAGCTTTGCCTTCGATGGGATGATGTTTAATTCTGTTTATGTACAGGAATTTGGATTTTGACGCAATAGTCTACCATTTTCCTTAGACTTAGGTTCACAGCTTTACGTTGACCTTTCAGACAAATATTTTCCCAAGGGACTTTTAGATGAAACTTTTCCATGTTTCAACAAATGTCACAAATAACAAACACTGACAATAGAGAGCATTCTCAACACAAAATTCCAGGCCTATCAAACAAATGGGAATCCAAAGGAGACAGATGGCACCCCAAAATGCCCTGCTATGGGGCTCCAAATGCCTGCCCTGCCACAGGGCTGAAAGGTGCAAACCCCTCCCCAAATGGTGGCTGAAGATGATATGAAGATAAAGACAGAAAATTACAGGAGGAGAGAGTGAGGAAAGGAGCAGGGCGTGAAGGAAAAGACCTTTCACACCTTCCCTGTCCCGATCCTCCAACTATTGCCGGGCTACCCTGCTGCCACTACCCACAGACACACACCTCCCCCTCACTGAGCCGCTTGACCATGAGTTCCTTGAGGAGGAGAATAGTATTTTAGCTCTTTTTAAATTCTTAGCACCTAACAGCACCTGGCAGAGTAGGCAATCCATCAATGTTTGTTGTGTGAATGGAAAACAAGTGACTGATTATATTGCAAAGATCAAAATTGTATAAATAGCAATGAAGACCAAAGTGAAAATCAGTCTATGTGATTAGGGGAAATTTAAGAGTTGTCATCAAAGAAACAATCAAACCTCTGTGTCACCTGCTCAGAGTGTGTTGCTGGACCAGCAGCACTGGCATCTTGACCCTGGGAAGTGGTCGAAAGTGCACATTCCTGGCACCTGTCCTGGGTCTATTGAATCAGAATCCAAGAGCGTGGGGCTGTCTTTCTTCTAACAATTTCTCTAAGATCTTTTCTCAGGTTTGAGAAGCCCTGGGGTAAAATATGTTGTCTTTAATAAGAGAAATGGTCAGTTAATGGATTCCATCTAATATGGACTTACCAAAACATATGGAAAATGCCTTTTCTACTAGTCTTCTAGAATTGATGCTGTCCACAGATTTCCTGATAAATTGTGGTGGATTTCACCATGGAAGGAAGGAGTGGAGGAAGGGATGACTACAAGGAGAGGTCTTCTTATTTGAGTCAACTGTCGGTTGTTTGCTGTGGTGGTCACTTCTCATTGTTAGTTGAAATTGTCACAGAAGCTTCTTCAGCTCTGGATCTCACAGACAGAGGCATGTCTGTACCAGGAAAGCCTGGGAGGCTTTGCTTTTGATCATGAAGATGACTGTGTTCATGGTGGGGTTTGCTTTTGAGGTGTGGCTGAGGCAAAGAATTGATTAAACTGGCTTTGCATTGTGGTCTCATCTGATCACCATGATGATAACATGGGCCTGAGCCCTTCAGATACCAGCTGTGCAATACAGGTAGCTTAAGAAACATTTCTGAAGCTCAGTTTCTGCATCTTCAGAAATGGAATAACATCTACTTGATAAAGTTGTAAGGATTAAATGAGCCAACAAATGTGATAAACACTAGGCTTATGCCCAACACTTAGTAGAAACTTATTAATGGCTGAATATAGATGAATTGGGGACTGAAGCTGTAATATCTAGGATATTTACCAGAGTAATTAATGCTAGTTGCCACAACAGATAAGTCTTGAAATCTCAGTGACTTAACACAGCAAAGGTTTTTATCCTCACTCACATTTTAAGTTCAACACCCACTAGGGGAGATTGCGGATGCAGGGGATTGTTCCACACAGTCACTCAGGTATCCAGGCTGGAAAGTTCATCATCATACAGTTGATCATCTGAAACATGTGGCTGTGTGGTCATCATGGTGATGAAAGAGAAGAGGCAGTAAAACAGCCCTAGCCTGGCAGTGGCCATGCCACTTCCTTTTACGGTCAATTAGGCAGAACTTGGCATGTGGTTCCCCATGTTGGTGGCCTGCTCACATCCCTTGGTGTTCATCAGTGGTCTCAGTGCTCTGTGCCACCCTCTACTCTGCCATGGATCCAACTGTTCACAAATGCAGGGTAAGCAGAGGGTGCCTGAGGGTACAGACACGTGAGCACAGCCCTCAGCCAGCAATGGAGGGAGACGTAATGAATAAATACCCAGGTTCTTCCTCTCTCCATCAGGGCAATTCTGAGGCTGCTTTTACATTGATTCCCGGAGTCCCCAGTGGCATTAAGATCCAGCTGACCACAGGGGAAGCTGGCTCGATACTGCACTGGTCATTTCCTTCACTCTCTTCCTTCCCCTACTAGTGTCACCAGGGATCATCTGCTAAGGACACTATGGGCCTCTCGGTCCTTGTCTTGGGGTCTCCATCTGTAAGAACCCCACCACAAAACCATCCAACTACAAGGGTGTGTGGGGGACATGTAGAGGAGCATATGGAATATTAGGAATCCACCGTCTCTGCCACACTCAGCCTGTCCAATAAAGGGATCCCACCCAGACCCCTAGCACACAGAGAGATGCCTGCCCATTTGCAATCTATTTTTAAATTTCCAGAGCTGGAAGAGAATTGGAAAACTTATGGTCCCAATGAATTGAATCTTAGTGTTGTATATCTGAATGGGTCCACATAATGAGGCTTTGCAATCACATCCACCCTCTCTGCCCTAATGCTAAGCTTTGATTAATGAAGCGATGCCCATTGTGTGAACAGGAAAAATGATTCAGGCCTAGTCACTTCCACTCAATTGCACTTAGTTAGAGTGATACTTGATAGAGCATTCCAACAAGCCCCTATTCAGAGTCCAGACCTCTTTTTTCCTTTTTCTTGTCTCTTCATAAGTCACCTAAGTCCAGAGTTATTAATCCTGGTATCAGGTCCTTAATTCCTGTCTATGCATAAAAGGGCAGGAACAGCTACACTGCTCAGGGATTTAAGCTGTTACTTAACCTCGAATCTTCTTGGCTGTGATTTAAAGCCTTTCAAACCCTCTTTAAGAGAGAGAGACATTCTTCATTCTAAAATTAATATCCTCACTCTCCATTCCCACCTGAAGGAAGTACCATGAGGCTTCGCGCAGGTCGATGGACCGTACTCGTCAAGAAAGAACTCAGCATCATTCATTCACTCATTCATTTGTTGACCATACATTCACTGGGGATCTACCATGTTCTGGACATCGTGAGGACTAATGGTGTTTCTCTCACCCAAGAGAATTGCGCAAACTTGTAAAGGCAATACAAAATGCACACATATAGCTAATGCAAAATAAAAAGTAACAAGTTACCTACAAAGAGTACGGATCACAAAGGAAAGATCCCAGCTCATTGGGTATGCAAGCGTGTATGGAAAACAGGTGTTTATTTATTCATTTAAAACAACGTTGATCGTCTGCCATGTGCTGGGAAATCCGCTAGTTCTAGGGACAGTACGGAGGGTAAAAGTGGCCCAGTTCCTGCTTCCCTGTGATGTCTACAGTTTATGGGAATGGAAAGATGGGAACTATTTGAACGTGTTGAAATGGATCGAATGGTTGGGGTGTGGAGAGATGAGGACTTCCCGGGCAGAAGGAACAATGGGTGCACAAACCCACAAAGTGGATATGGGCAAGACAGGGAAGAGAAGAAAGTCCATCTGGTGGGACAGAAAGGTCTGGGGTTGTGCATGAAAAGATATGAGGCTGGAATCTGGTCTTCTGGTCAGATCTTAGAGAAACTGGCTGCCGGTTCAAAAGAGACTCTGAAGTCGTTTCAGCAAATATACATGTGGTTACAGCATCGGCCAGGCAGGGAAAGAAAGATGGACATGAGCCATGAAAGCAGAGAGGAAGTAGTTCCAACAACAGAGGTGAGACACGCCAGGGCCTGAACCAGGGCAGTGGCAGAGAGGTGAGTGATGCCAGAGAGATGTGGGAGGTGTTACGGAGGCAGGTCCTGTGGGCACCGGGACAGCCGGGAAACAGCCGGTGAAGTCCAGAGATCAAGGCAGGACAGAGACTGAGGGTGCTCATTGATGTTCGTTCTCCTCTGTCCTGGGCACACCTCTGACAGATCAGCGTGGCACGTGACCAAGTCCTGGCCACTGGAGCAAGAGCGAAAGTCTCCTACATCACTTCCTTGCCTAACCCACGTGTGCACCAGAAGACTGGAGAGCCCAGGAACTGAGAGGATAGTGGAGCCAAAGACAGGAGACAGAGTCCTGGATGCCTGCCCAGGGCAAGGTCAGCAGAATTTTCCTCTGAAGAACCAAAAACTAAACACTTCATATGTTGCAAGTCATACTGTCTCTGTCACAACTACTCAACTTGCCATGGTAGTGCAAAGGCAGCCACAGAACATGTGCGAATGAATGGCGTGGCTGTGTTCTAATAAAACTTTATTTATGAACACAGGTGACAGGCTGGATGGGGAACGCGGGTTGCAGTTTGCCAACCCCTGGCCTGGAGCAAAGAGCTGCCTCCCCTACTGACCTCCCTGGGCTACAAGGAACAGAAGCAAGACATTCACTTCTATTTGTCATACTTCTGGGGCTGGGGTGGCTTGTTAGAGCAGTTAGCTCTGACCTGTGCACCAGGGGGACAACAAAGCCATGAGGCCATCCCACGTTCCTCAGTGAAAATGCAGGAGCCTGTGGAATATGGCATGGGAAACGCCACCAGGGGTTTTAAACAATCCCTGACGAGCGAGTGCGGCTGGGAATTTACAGGTGAAGAGCCCCCAAAATGCCTAGAAAATTCCAGGATGACACAGCCCACGAACACCCCAAGATACAGCATTTCATTGCATAAAAGTGGAGTGAGCTGATTGCCGAGGGCCCCTTTTCATGACAAGGCATGGGGTTTAGACACATTCGTTTACCAATGGAAAATTCTGCCGTCTGCATTCCAGAATTCAAAAGAAAGAAGGGAGAAAAGCCGCCTTGGATTCGAGCCAGGTGGGGAGAACTGAAGAAGTCTGTCAGCAAGCCCTTAGGTAACAATATCATAATTTAAACATTTTCCTAACAATGGGGGAGTAATTAACGATGCCTCTTTCCCTCTTCCTCTTTCCATTTCAGCTGGGCAGGGGCCCAGTGTGCGTGCGCCCCAACACACGCGTGTGCACAGCGGAGTCACGGGGCAGGGGAGGCAGGAGCATGTAGCCGTTTTCAGGAGTGGATTTAGTCACTTGAGAGCTGTCATTAAACAGGGGCCGCATTTTTGCTTCTGTTGCAACTTGCAGGTTCCTTGAGGTGTTTTATTCGGCCTGCGGACTCTGAGACAAGTTGATAGACTGCCCCAAACCGTCCACGACGGCGGCATTCTTGCGGGATGGATTTAAAAGCCTCTCTGATTTATTTGGGTTTGAAAGGAGAGAAGACAAAAGTATCATTCTTGCTGGCAACCACAGTGCCTTCTCTTGGAGGAACTTCCCTTCGTGCCTTAGTGACAGGGAGGTTTCCAGTCCCCTAAATGCCCAGTGGCAAACATTCCAGTACGAGGTCACCCCAAACGGCTTCCTTTCCTCTCTGCAGCGCTATAAGTTTCTCTCTGAGGTGCTCGGAGATCTGTAATTCATGCACTGGCTTATTTATACCATAGATCTAAAATTTTAGAATTGGTCTTGAAAAATATCCACGAATGAGGTAAGAGCAAAGGACTTGAGCCGAAGTCCAGGTGTACAGCTAAACAACTGTGTGACCACCGGCATGCCATTTCCACTTTCTGGCCCTTGATTCCCTCCTGAAGATGTAGGCATTGAAGGTTGGCTCAGATGCCTGGTTTTCAGAATGTGTCCTGAAGAATGTTAATAGCAATTTTGTGGAAAAGGGTTTCAATGATTAATTCAGTCAGGAGTTGTGTTTCAGTACTAAGACATCAGAAGCTACAGTAGCTCAAACAAGATAGAAGTTCATTTTTCTTTCAAGTAAAAGAAGCAGAGAGGTAAGCAGTCCTGGGCTGCTGTGACGAGATGCCCAGATCCTCTATCTTTCATCTCTGCTATCCTTAGAAATGGCTTCCATCTTTAAGTCATTTTGCAGTTCAAGATGGTTGCTAGCGCTCCAGCCCTCACAGCCACATTCCAAGAAGCAGAAATGAGGAAGAAGGAAGCATGGTGAACAGAATGAAACTTCTCCTAGATAAATAAGCCCTTTTAAAATAGTCTTTCCTGATGTTCCTTGGGCACTTCTGTTTTTATCTCATGGGTCAGAGTGTAGTCAGATGACCATATCCAACTGCAAGAGACACTGGGAAATATAATATTTCAGCCAGGTGTATTGCCAATGTGAATAAAATCAGAGATCAATTACCAAGAAAGTTGAAGAGAATGATTATTAACTGGCCACTAACAATCCTTGCCAGTGTGACAGAGGAAGAGCGTGACATACTGGGTTACAATTGAGTAGATTTCTTTACTGTACTTTTCAGAGATTTTTATGTGCAAATGTACATTGTGACATTTTCAGTATGGTATGTGTCACATCGTTATTTGATTATAGACTCCTTTTATTTCAGAGCCCACTGTGGGCCTTGCCCTCCTGGACTTAAGGGGCCACGTGCAGATATTTTCTCTGCCACTGTGGTGTGTAGTCACACATTGGTGGGTTTTTACTGAGATGAAATCATGGCAGTATTAGGAATCAAAGTCTTGATTGGATTCACATCAAGTGAAGATATAATTGGATGCAACCAAAATGAAATGTCCCACATACTTGTGATTGAAAGGGGCAGTAGTGAATTTATTAAGAAATAAAACAAAAAAAGAGAAGAAAATATAAAATTACTCTGCCATGTGTTCCCTTCACGCAAGGCTCCGCATCTGTTCCATTAACAACAGGGTGATACATGATGACGTCAACTTACAATCCTAAGTTTCGAAGTTTCTGAAGGGCAATGCTGACCCACGCATACAAATTCACTGTGTCACTACTATGCATGAAGCCCTTTGCTTTGTCCTTTAAAAACTCATAGTCAAGCAGCAGAGGAGAATGCTACAGTGAAGTCAGAGAAGGGTTCTTGAGGTCTTCCCAGAGCTGCAGTTGGTTGGTTGACGGAGGGAGAAGCCTGGTGAGAAGGACCCTGAAAGCAGTGGTCCCCGACCTTTTTGACATCAGGGACTGGTTTCATGGAAGACAATTTTTCCATGGATGTGGGGTGGGGAGTGGCTTCGGGATGATTCGAGCACATTACATGTGATGTGCCGTCAATCCTCTCTGCTGATGATCTGTATTTGCAGCCGCTCCCAGCGCTGGCATCACCGCCTCAGCTCCACCTCAGACCATCAGGCATTAGATTCTCATAAGGAGCACGTGACCTAGATCCCCGCATGTGCAGTTTACAGTAGGATTCCTGCTCCTGTGAAAACCTGATGCCACTGTCTGATAAGACAAGAGGCAGAGCTTATGCAGTGATGCGAGAGATGAGGAGCAGCTGTAAATACAGATGAAGCTTCACTCACCTGCCACTGGTCCCCCGCTCACCCCCTGCTGTGTGGCCGGGTTCCTAACAGGACACAGACCCGTACTGGTCTACAGGCTGGGGGGTGGGGATCACAGCTCTAGAGTAAGATGTGCATGCAAGTGATTCTTGGCTACACCATTTCCTAGACCATGAGCAAGTTATTCAACCTCTCTGTGCCTCAGTTTCCTAATCTGTAGAATGGAATAAAGAAGAGTTTCCATCTCATAGGATAGCTACTGAACAAAATAATGCGCCTGGCATTTTACTTGGCATGTGAGCATTCAGCAATGCATTGTTACTGCTGTTAATGTTATGTACCATTCTTATTATTTTCTTGACAACAGAGCAATGGAGATGCACCAAGGAGAGATGGAATTTTCCATCTTGGGGAAGGGGGGCTGAGTGAAAAATAGCTTTGTGTCATAGCAACTTTGAGGTGCAGAAAAAAAACAATATTCTAGGAGATGAAGATATTTCAGTGGTCATCCAGACCAGCCTGTTAAACAGAACATCAGACCTAATCTGTGCTCCGGTCCATGATGGTTTTCAAATCGGCTGCACGCAGCCAGTTCCAGTTCCAGGTGTGTTTCTTTAGCCCCCAGGGCCTGTGTGTGTGAATTGGAAGGATTCTCTCTCATCTGACAATTTGCCCAGTCCCTGTGGGATTTTTACCTGGCACATTTATGTGTTTACATGCCTGACCTTCTTCTAGGGGAAGATGTCACTAAAAAGAGAGACAGTGGCTAAACCCTGTGGAGAGAGGTCTGGGCCCAAAAACTCACAGTGAGGTCAGGAGCCAGAAGGGTGGAGAGCAGGAGAGAGCGTGGGTGGGATGAGTGGACCAGGGCGAGGTGTGCAGAACTAGCCTCTGGCCACAGTGGGCTCGATCCACAGGGCCATGCATAGCTGATGGCAACTGCCCTTGACCACAGGGTGACCTGGGGTCAGTGACTTCCCTCTCCAGAAGCCTCCAGTTTCCTCATTATAAAAGGAAGATGTGGGCTAATGACGTCACTCCGATCACTCCCAGAGTTCTGATTCCAATTACACCGTCCTCTAGAGGCAGGATGGAAGGATTTCGTCAGAAGAGTGAGTGTATCTTCATCTGAAGATCCACACATGCTATCCAGAAGCTTCTGGGGTTCTTGGAATGTCTTGCAAGAAGTCCCGCTATCCAAAGAGTAAGTCTCAACACCACAGTTTCTTTTAATAAGCGGTTACATCATCTTTCTAGAAACTACCACCCACAGCCTCACCACAGATGGGTTGTTCTTAAAAATGAAGTCTTTGGATGTTGGGGTCACCCGGAGTAATGCAGTGCGTTAGCACTGGGTCCGGGCCTCCCACCTCCTACCCGCCCGGCTTTGCACCCTGAGCAAGGCAGCAGGGCGGGGAGAGCCTCCGGTTGTCAGAGATGGCTCCGTACTCCTCGGCCGCACTGAAATAGATTTAGCAATGCTTCACCGCACTCCTGTCCACAAAATGCAGAAACGAAAAAAAAAAAATTAAGTGGAGCTTTCATTCTAAACACAATAAATATATATATTTTAATTGTTCGCGGCTTCCTGAGGACATTTAACCGGGTTGTCCTGAGCCCTGTGCCTTGTTTGTCCATTGTCGTAATGGGGAGTGTGAATCAGCAACACTTTCCCATGAGGTCTGGGAACGATTACATGGGAAAGGAGGCATCGCGAATGTACACGAGCTATAAAGTCCCCACGTACCAGAGCCACGGAAGACACAGAGTCACACATTGAAGAGTATTCTTTCCAAGCAGCCTCTATTCAAAGGTCTTGAAAGCAAATGTCAACTGCAGGGTGTCTTCACGTGTGGGAGTCACCACGGTGGCTGGGGAGGGTTTCCCGGCATTGGCTGATCTCCTGGTGCCACGCTCCATCGCGATACGATTTAACCGGTCCGTATTTAAGTCTAAATCTGTAATTTGAGGACTATCACAATTTTCATGGGATTGCTGTCGAGGAGTAAATGAAATAACAGGCGCCTGTCGTATAGTCAGGACCCCAAAAGATGGTGGATGTCTTTCTTCTCTCCTATTGGCAGAGGGGTTTCATGTATTAAAGTACGTTTCCAAGACGCGATTAGCTCATTTGCTTGACGCCTGGGTTCCAGAGGAGGGGCACGAAGTCTCTGCCGCTCCATGGGAAGCCGCACAGCTTTGGGACAGCTCACTGGACGAGGAGTATCGTGGCCATTTTGCAAAATCCTTCTCAAATATGACAAATGTAAATGAATGGACGAATGCTTCCGAGTTCATACTCCCTCGAATTTGTGCAGAGAGGGAGTGATTAGAACGTATTTTTCAGGACAGTTGGGGCAGGGAAGGCTGGTGAATAGAATTGGATCAGGACGTTGAAAATTTAGTAGGATTTTGAAAGTCAGGGTTGCAGGGCCCCTTGGTTACTCAAGGCATGACTCGAGGGAGCACAGGATCAAACAGGTTTAGTCGGTTTGACAGAGACCTGGAACCCTGTGGGAAAAATTCGGAATGAGATGAGGCTGGAGGGAGGCCCGTAGCTGAAGGCCGTGGGCCGTGGGTGCTCCATGCCGAGCTCACCTTGCCACCTCCATCCGCACATGCCGGGGCGTGGTGGGGGACACACCGGCCCCATCAGGCCGACGTGTCTTGAATCAGCAAAACACGCCCGAGAGGGGCTGGGAGAAAAGGAACAGGCACAGGGGGTGACTCTGACGACTCTGGGGGAGGAGGAAGAACCTATAAAAAAGACAATTACTCAACTGCTTTTACTTAAGACAACACTGAAACCTTTTCCTTCCTGAAGGAAACAGGAAAGGGGAAAAAAATTAATATATCCATTTTCTTTAACATTGGAGGCCAACTCAGCAGCGGGAAGTCTCTCTGAGGAGCGCCGGGTAAGGTCCCCGTGTTTCCCCAGCTTTCTCGCCGAGCTTGGGAGGCAGGCTGACACACGAGGAACGTTTATTTTTTCTTCTGATGCTAATAGAATGTGCAGATAGAAGGTACCAAAGTGACTGCATTAAAATGAAATCTGTCCCCCGAGTACCTGCCCCGCCTGTGCTCTCGCCCACTGCCCTCCACCCCGGCAAAACGATCGCTTTCTTTCTGGCCGACAAAGCCGTCTTCAGTTATTATTTCTCTTTGTCTCTTCTCCTGTCTCCGAATGGAAACGTTCCAGTAGCTGCTGGCTAGAAAATTAGCCATCTGAACTCTGATTCTCCCTCTCTCCCGTTCCCTTTCCTCCCGAGTCTCTCTCTTCTCATCAGATTAGTGAGAAAATTCAGCATTGAATCTCTTTCAAACTCCTCGCTCCGCGCAGCCTGGTTAACACATGGAAAGGGCTAAGATTAAACCTTAATTTAACTCTGTCTCTCACCCAAACGTCACCAGACTCCTGGCCCAGTTTAACTTTCAATCATTTTCAAAAGTCTGGAGAAGTGCAGCTCCACGCTGCCCGTGTCTCCTCCGTGACCTTCTTCGCCTGGTCAAACGCCTCATGGTGAAATCCAAGATGGCATTAGGGAGGAGGAGGAGGAGGGTGAGAAGAAATGAATATTTATTGGGCTCCCGGCATATGCCAGGCACTTTAAATGCATTATCTCTTTGGGTGGAACAGCCCCAAGGAATAAATATGTATCTCTATTTTTTTTCAAAGAGAGAAACTGAGGCTCCTAAGGGTAACTGTCTTGTCTGAGTTCATGCCAACAGTGAGTCACAGGCTCCCCTCCTTCTAGCACTGACTGCCGACGTCCCAGCTGTCCACGAGCCTGGCTTAGCTGCTGGAATACTTGGTGGGCAACAAAAACCCAAGGCTCGGAAGCCCTCCCAGAGATTCCCAGTGAGTGCTGCCACACTCCACGTTCAGATAGGGAACCGAAGCTCAGAGAGTTTCAGTCACTTTTTCGTCATTCGCACGTTTAGGAGGTGGAAGGTGGAAGGGTTGAGGCTGGAGCTGGGTTCTGCTGTAGCTCAAAGCTCATGCTGTTCGAGCAAGAATTATAATTTTGAATGCCCGCAATGCAGCTAACCAGCCTAAAACCAAATCATTTCACTTTAAGTCTTCTGGAATTCCTGATATGTTTCCATTCAAATCCAGTCGAAAGAAAGATGAGAACTGAAATGCCTTCAGAAAAAGCAGCTTGATAGAATAGAAGCAGTCAGTTGTGGTTTTGTTGTTTGTTGGATAAATTGAGAATAGTGATATTAACTCTGAAAGAACCAGGCAAGTCGAGATGGGACAGGAACTCAGACCAGATCTGGTGCCGGAGTGAGGGATCCAGTCCTTAGGAGGAAGAACATGGTACCCAGGGAGGTGACGAGGCAGGAGTTGGCCAGGCTGGGGGCAGCCGTCCAGCATCAATGAATTTCAGCACATTA
>CAUYRT010032146.1:0-27034 GCA_963574885.1 Lepilemur ruficaudatus | reverse complement strand
CCGAGGCGGGCGGATCGCTCAAGGTGAGGAGTTCGAGAGCAGCCTGAGCAAGAGCGAGACCCCATCTCTACTAATAATAGAAACAAATTAATTGGCCAACTAAGTATATATAGAAAAAATTAGCCGGGCATGGTGGCGCATGCCTGTAGTCCCAGCTACTCGGGAGGCTCAGGCAGAAGGATCGCTTCAGCCCAGGAGTTTGAGGTTGCTGTGAGCTAGGCTGATGCCACGGCACACTACCCCGGGCAACAGAGTGAGACTCTGTCTAAAAAAAAAAAAAAAAAAAAAGTGGCAGCTATGTTGCAGCGCCAGGACGTGTTTTCTCTCCTGGAGGTTAACAAAGTAACATCAATGAGTACAGGAAGACTCATAGATTCTTCCATGCAATACTAGCTCTGGAACAATAGAGATCATATAAACCAGTGATTTTTTTATAAGTGAACTTTTAAAATTTATAGAACTGCTTTAATTTTCTAAAGATATCTCTGGTTGAAGTAGAAGCGAGAGGCCAAAGGCCTTTATTCCTTCTCTTGACTTTTTTCTCCGCTATATTCTTTCCAGCTACTATGCCTTATGAATGACTCCATGAATAGAGATTAAAAAGTCCCCATGTAGCCCAATTACATAGACGCAAAACAAGTCTACAAGAAGTGAACGCACTTTGGCTCCTTGTCTAAAACGTTTCTCCTTAGTCAACTTCTTCATACTTTAAAACTCTTTTCCTGGGACTCTTGCTCTGTCATGACGTTACTGACTCCTCTTGGATAAAGTCATCATGTACTACTTTGTTGGCACGTACCTTTTCTTAGAGTTTTTAAATCATACTCTGCTGAAACTGTTCATGTTTTTTGGGAAGGCAGAGACTATTTAACTCATTTTTGTCTTCAGCACCTACAAACATCCGACCGTAGCAGGTGACCATTAAATATTAACATAGGTCATTGCTTTCATTAGACTGGACAAAAATTATTATATCGCTTGATGTGGGCAGAAATCAAATAAAATTGACCAGTTTCCCAGTCCTTATCATAACAGTTTATCTACTATGTGATTTTATTTGGGACTCCTTTCCAGTAAGATTTGTGTATCAAGAGCTTTATCTCAGGACCCAACTCAAAAAGAATAAGTAATAGAAGAATTTCAAATGTAAAATAAGATAAAATTGATATACCTATGCTGAACAAGTTACGTTGTACCTTGCTTTGTAGCTAAATTTGTCTGTTAACATTTGTAACTACAAAAACTATCTTTTTCATCACGGTTTTGTTTTGCCACATATCTGTATCCTCATCTCAGTCTTAGTTGATAGATAAGGATATTCACCCTCCCCTTCTCATCTGCTGAAAATACTCCTTATTTTGCAGCAGATGTGCCTCTCCCACCCACACCCAAGACTTTACAGTTCCGCTCTATACTCATTGGCTCGATATCATGGGGAAGATATTGTGGTACCCTGAGACTGTCTGAAACAGAATGGGCTATTTTAAAACATAAAAATTTGGTGTTGTTGGTAGGTTCAAGTGCAAGGTGGACTATCCATTATCCAGATGTTTGGGCGGGAATTTATTCATCAAGTCAAAGAGCAAACATTATTTAGTATTAATAATATTAAATAGTATTAAAGGCACTAATATATTAACATCTATATCTAAAAGTGTTGCCTTCCCCTGTTCAAAACAGATGAAAATCTGTACTCAAAAGGTAAAACCCTGCATTTGTGCCCTAATCACATCTCTGCTCATCTACTCAAAGATGTCACCTCATCAATTCTCCCTCCCTTTCCGGCATCATGACCGTTCTGTCCGCTGTACCAACACAGCGTATCATCCTCCATCTTTAACACGAATCCCTCCCTTGAGTCCTTCCCACTGCCTACGTCTGTCTGCTTACACTCCACTTCTCTACGCTGCCCTGCAACAAAACTCCTAGAAATAGATCCTAGATATATCTTGATTTCCTCCCTTTTCTTTCCTCTTATATTCCCTTGAATCAGCTCCTGTAAGCCTTTTTTTTTTTTTTCCTGAAACTGCTTGTGGCAAAATCACCAATAATGTTCATGTGCCAAACTGGTCTCAGAATAAACTTTCCAAATACCTGTGTGGCCCTTGATTTCATACATCACCCAAGGGTGAGTGAGTTTTTCCACTTTGGAAAAAATCTTAAGGCAGTTAAGCAGAAAAACTTGGGATATTGTTAGCACGTGCTGGAACTGTCCACCACAGTTCACCTTATCCCGGGGATTGGTCAAGGGATATGACACATAGGACACAAAAAGTATCTGCTTTGACCTTTTCTCTGCTTGCTCCATCTTATTCTCTCTTCATCTGTCCTCTTCATTTTCCTAACCTTTAAATTGGTGTGTCCCCAGAGCAAATCCTCAGGCCTTGTATCTTTTCTAACGACATTTAATACTTACGAGACTTCACTCACTCCAATGACTTTAAAATCATGTTTATTATGTTAACTCCAATTTTACATTTACCTATTTCCTAAACTCTAGATAACATATATCAGGCACCTACTCAACATCTCTATTGGGTATTATTTAAAAACCAAACTCTTGATATAAATGTATCATACAACCCAGCAATTTTCCTCGAAGGTATCTAGCCAGGAGAAATAAAGACATATTTCCACACACAGACTTGTACATGAATGTTCAGGACCCCAAACTAGAAACAATCTGACTGACGATGTATCTGTACAATGGAATACAGTTATGCAATAAAAAAGAATGAAGAACTAATACATTGTACAACATGAATGAACCTCAAACATAATACTAAGTGAAAGAAGCCACATGCAAAAGACAACACGATGTGTGACTCCATTTACATGAAATGTTCAGAAAAGGCAAATTTATAGAGACAGAAAGTAGTTTAATAGGTTTCAGGAGGTTGGGTTGGAAATAAGGAGTCACTGCAAATGGGCACAAAGGGTCTTGTGGAGGGTGACAGAAATGTTCTGAAATTAGATTGATGTTTGCACAACTCAAAATTTACTAAAAATCATTAAATGCCATCCACCCTTAAAATGGGTGGAATTTATAGTAGGGAAAGTATACTTCTATAAAGTTGTTTTAAAAAAACACCTCTAACTCTTATATGCCTCAAAATTTTTCTCCTCTAGTCCCCCCCATTTCAGGAAATATTGGCTCTGTTTCAGGAGTTACTTAGGCAATAATTGTGGAATCATTTTTGACTGCTTTCTTTTTCATCACAAATCTAATCTGTCCCTTCTACTACTAGTAACTTACTTCCCCACTGCCTAGTCCAGCCGACCTCATGCCCAACTGCCCCTCTGGCCACCATCAGCTGTTGCTTTGACTGTAACAAGAGCCCCCTAGCCAGTCTTCATGCATTTATCCTTACCACTTGATGATTAATTTTCCATACACAAAATTATTTTATTTCTTTGTTCAAAACACTCCAGCACCTTTCCTTGTCACTCAGAGTAAAATACAAAGATTTCACCATGGTAGCATTTCCAAATAAATATCAGATATCCAGTTAAATATGAATTTTAAATAAACAGTAAGTTTTTAAAAGATATGTATGTCCTATGCAATATTTGACACATACATATATTGAAAATATTTGCTGTTTGTTCAACTAAAATTCAAATTTAACTGGGTATCTGTATTTTTATTTGATAAATCTGGAAAATCTACATCATGGTCAAAAAGGTGCTCCATGGGAGAAGCAACTCTCATTGTCTCCCAGGCCTCCTCCTCCTCCTCACCTCACTCCTTTCAATCAAACTACCATGAACTCTCACTGTTTTCCAAACAGGCTAAATATATTCTTACTATAGGACTTTTGAGCTTCCTCTTCCTTGTACCTGCAAAACTCTTTCCCCAACTATCTGACTGGTTTGTTCTATGTCATTTAGTTTTCTGCACAGATCTCAGAAAATATTCGTAGAGGCCTCTCCTGATTAACCAATCGAAAATGACTGCTGCAGTCCACTATTCTCAGTGCTGTCATTAGGCTGTATTTATCCTCTCATCACTTATTACAAATGGACATACAATATATTTGTATTGTCTATATCTTGCAGTGAAGGCAGAAAATTTGTCTCTTCCTCACTTCTGTATAAGAAGGGACTAGAATAGTACTTAGTAGATAATAAGTGATCAAATAAATTCAGTCATCTATCTATCCACCCACCAATCTACCCATGTATCCATTACATCCATCCATCTGTCCATTTGTTCATTCATCCATTCAACATTTTTCTTTTTCTAGGTTCTAGGTCTCAGATCACATGTAGTGACACTGTCAATGTATTAAGTAGTGTATTTTTGGAAGCCAAGTGGGAAAAGAAAAGTAGGGGTATGGTGAAGCTAACAGAGACAAATTGGCAGACAGAAATAGATGTGTGTCTGTAGACTAATAATAGCAGAATGAGTTGGATGGGAACATAGCTGCTGCACTTGTGGTGTTTCCCTGAGTGACAGGCCCACCCACCCAACTGGAGTTCAGGGGAGAGGTCAAGTCAAGAGACAGTATTTGGGACTCATCTGCCTGGGGTGATAGTTAAAACTGACATATCCTGAGTTCCTGTCAGCAGCTGCTCCTACACACTCAGGAACTCTCCATTAACATTTAAACCGACTGTCAAGTCCATAATTTTGTCCTTTCTCCTCCATCAATTACCCTCTTCCTTCTAAAATGTTGAAGTCCTCCCTATCCAACTGGCACATTTACCACTGTCTATACAGTTCTCAAACATTGTCCATTTTTAAAAAATGACTTCATTTTACTATCTAGTCTTTCTCCATCTTATTTCTCTTTTCCTTCATTCCTTTACTTCCTAATCATATTATCTTACTTCAACCACTGTACTGAAACTGAATTCTCCAAGGCCACCAATCACAAATCCATTTATATTTCTTCAATTTTCATTCTCCTGGACTTCTCAGTAGAATCCAAGACCAGGAGCATTACCTTTTTCTTTATATTCTTCTTTCTTTGTTCTTTCCAATGTTACTTAACAAAGCCTGATTTTTTATACTGTCTTTATAATTTTCATTTTTCTCTGAACAGTTTGATATTTTCTCTTATGTTTTTTCCCTCAATTGTAAATAATCCTCAAAATTCTGTTACCAGCTCCCTGTTAATCCTTCTGCAGTCTCTTGCCTTTAAAAACTTCCTATAACCTCTTGACTTTGAATTTCAGCACTAGGCGTATGTCTCCCCAACCTCCATAAATTGCTTTTTGTCTTCTTGTTACTCCAGCTCTGGTAATACATCACTATCTGCTTGCTATGTGTATATATTGGAATTTACTGAAGACATACTAATTTCGACATGTTTAAAATACAACTTGTAAAGAACGATATGTCATGTCTTCCCAAATAAAGTCTGATGTCACTTAGAAGAATAAGCTCTGACTTATACTTCTCTCCAAAAAGTGTTTTTAAATATCTGATAATTAGCAAATATTGTTTTTGATACAATGGAAACTAAAACATTTTATTTATCTATATAGATTAAGGAGCATACATAAAATATACCCAGGTGTTTTTCTTTTTTATAAGTTGGCCTGTTTTAAGGCCTGACTCTTAAATTGTTGGTGGTACTTTAGGAAAGCAGGATGGTAAAACCTGTAGATAAACACACATTTACATGTGTACTCACATTTTTCTGTTGGTGCCTTTAGTTGTATTAACTGTCACATCATCTCTGTATCTGCTAGAATGTCCATCAAATTTTACTGTGATCCTACACTTTCTTCTGATTCTGTCCAACTCCAGATTTCGATCTCTGGTCAAAACCAACCACCCTCATTTTCAGTGATTCCTTTTACTCTCAGTGTCTGATAACCTGTTCAGTGGGTAGCAGAATTTCAATGTAATAGAATTTTGCTAGACTTGACCTTCTGCCTTTTTAAAAATGTTTAGAGTATGTACTTGATTGAAAAATTTTGAATTTCAGAGAACTTAAATGTGCTGAAAAATAATACATTTATAGAATCCTTTTAAATAATCAACAAAGATTCAGGTGAGTATGGAGAGGAACATAAATTAATTTATATTCAATAAATATATTTTAATTCCAAACTATCTTGAAAAAATTCAAGCTGGAAATAAGTACATGTTCATTAGACTTAACATCTGATTGGAGCAAGAGAAGAAACCTTAGGAGCTTGAAGAGGAATGATGAGAATGTCAGAAGGGAGCTCCAGTTTAAGGAAAAGACAAAATTAAACAGAAGATGTGGACAATTAAGGGAAAAGGGAAAAATGGCAATTCAGGAAAGATGTAAATAATCAGAAATGTATAAACCAACAATCATAAAATGTCTGCCAGTCTAATTGTAAGTCTGTGCTATTACTAAAGCAATACAGTTTTTAATAATAACAGAGAAAATTACAAAGAAAGAGAAATATCATAACCAAATCTTAAAAAATACATTAGTGATATATAGCATTAATTTCATTTATATGAAAACAAACAAAATATTTTTTTAAATGGCATGATAAAAAATAATTCTATAGCTGCCTAGATCCTTAGGTAAAGATTTTAATGTGTACACAAGAATAGCTACACAACACATGCAGAGTTAGAAAGGAAACCACCAAGAATGACAGCTAGTGGTTTACAGCAGAGTTAGTAGAGGTTAGGTGTTTAATGTTACTTAGGTCTAATTTGACAATTTGATGGAGGTTTCAAAAGTAAGCAACCATATATGTGTATAAAAAGATATATTTATCTATAACATATGCATATAGTGTACATATAAACATGTATACTTAATGTATATATTTATATAACATATAATTATATAACTATATATTGTATCACATTTTAGAGCATAATTATATGCTAGAAAATATCCTACGCAATTTATATCTTATTAATGCTTGTAAAATTTATGGATGTATTTATTACTATTTTAATTTTATTGAAGAAAATGAAATTAATATATATTAAGCAGATCTAGATCAACCAAGGTATTAGAATAAGGTTTTAGTGAATTCCAAAGATTATCTACCACCATATATTGCCTCCCTTTATATATATATAGAAATCAGGATATAATTTGCATGGATTAATTGTCTCTTTGTATTTCAAAATATGACCTGTAATTATAGTTCAACATCCATTGTAAGAAACTGATTTATTTGGGCTAAATTTGTGAATCTAAGAGTCCACAGTTAAAATGCAAGTATTGCTAAAATGATAACATCTTTGACTATCAAATTTTCTAGCCCAAAGAAATCTATCAAATCACTAAATTACAGTGATAAGAAAGAAGGAGAAAGTTGGATGGGAAAGTCATGAGTATTGGCCCTACCTGGAATGGAAAGCTCGCAAAGGACTACCTGCAGGAAGGGCCGTGTGTGTGTGTGTGTGTGTGTGTGTGTGTGTGTGTGTGTGTTGGGTGGAGGGGAGGAGGCAACATCGAGCTCCTTGGCTAAGGAAACAAGGCACCAAAGTGAAAAAGGAAATGTGAGTTTACTACCACAAGCAAGAAATTTCTTGGATTTCTTAAAGTGCTTTAGATTTGATACTTTATTTTAGGACATGAAGGCAAAATTCAAGTTTGTATAACTACCATATATTATTGCTTTGAACATGCACATGTTTTCACATTCTAAACTCTTCAAAATATGTTATATTTTAGCATTACATTATAGTTAAATTGGCAGCATTTTTATTTCCTAGTGGTGGTGTATCTTATATTTAATGGCACCTCAGATTTGATGAAAGACAATAAGTGAGGTTCATCTGAGAATCAGAAGAAAATATGTGTGAGTCTAAGGTTTTCCACTGATGCTTGGCAAATACAAATACACTGATGCAAATCCTATTCTGATCTGAATTTTATTAGTCTTTAATTGCAAGACTAATATCTTATAAGTATAACATGTAAGTTCCTTGTCTGCTCCATTATAAAGATGGTGTGATACTAATTGAGAATTAAAATATCCATTTATATAAACAGTATATATAAATTCTATGAAGTCCTCATGGCATTTAAAATACAATCTAAAAAATCTTACAAGATCAGAGACACCATTAGATGATTTTTAAAATTTTGTAAAATCTTTGAACTTTGTAACCTTCTGTAGTCAAAAGAAATATTTTTAACAAGTAGCAGGTCTGAGATGGGAAGATTGTGTTCAATATAACAGAAAGTCTGGTCTAATAAATTGAGTGTTGTTAAGCTCTGAAAGCAAAAGCTCTGAACTGTATGTTTCTAGCTGGATTCTCAGTTTTTGTTTTGTTTTTTAATAAGGCATAGTTTCCCATGTAGTAACATATGGTTTCAATATTTGAGCATTCTCAGCCATTTTCCCCATATGTTTGTTGTAATCAACTAACCACACATGGCCAAATCCTGCCCTTAGACAAACACAGAGAATGCTCACTGAGGTCGAGGGAAACAAGCACATGTCATGCAACCCATGGCCCCAAATCAGGCTTCTGTCACTATTTGCACAGTAATGAATGGCACAAATGAATAATTATTAATATATTGTAGAAGTGACTGATTGCAGAAGCTTCTTTAATCTGACAGTGTCCAAGATTAATTTTGGCAAAGGAGGTGAAAGACTTGGAGAAAGTTGTGTGCAAAGATGTGAGTGTATTGAGTAGGGGGATGGGAAACACCAAACATCATTTATAACACGGCATGTCAAAGTTATCCAAGGCATTATTCATTTATTTTAGTCAAACCACAACTTTAGCACTCCTGTAGGCACTGAGTATATATCGTCTGCTCTCATGGAGCATCTATTCTAGAGGCATAATACCAAAAATAAACAAGTAAACTAATTATAAAGCTGATAAAACAGGATAATGTCATTTAAAGTGATGTAACTATTTTTGCTATGATTTTTGTTAGAAAAATTCCTCTCTGAAGAGGTGATATTTGACCTGAGATCACAAAGATGAGGAGAAGCCAGGTGAAATCTGGACTGGCAAGGGATGGCCTTCAGGTTTGAATAAGCTCACAATTCTGAAGAAGATAAAATCAGAAGTACAAGCAGGGGCCAGATCATGTAGGCTTGAATAAACCATGTTAAGCTTTGTGGATATAAGTCTAAGCATAGTGAAGTGGTTTTAGAAAAATAGTAATGTACATGAAATTATTTGAACCTTTGTATTTAAATATGCCATTATAGTTGCTTTGGCAAACAAAGAGATACAACAATAATAATAATTTAGGATACCAATGGAAGATACAGAAAATTCTGCTCTATTGGGAATGAAAATTGTGCTACTGGCAGAGCCATTTCAAGGACATATTAAAAATCTGGGACATAATTCTGGTCTTCTCTAGCCACAGGATCCTCATTTACATACATACAATTTTAGGAGAAATCTTCCTGTGAGCTTTGAGAGGAAAATTAAGACATGAAATGAATCACATGTAAATCTTGCATAATTAACATAAACATATTTGCATGTATGATCATTTCTAGAAAAATTTAAATAGATAGTGTGATAATAGTATTTTTTTATGGGTAAATATTTTGAAAATAGAAAAAAAAGGGAAGTATTTTGAAATCATGAAGTGATTTTCAAAAATTGAAGTTTGGCAGATGCGTGTACAATAAATCTTCTGCCACTTCTGCAATTTCACTTTGTTCCAATTTTTATTCACTTTAAATGTGATATGGTGACATTTATATATCAATATTAAGGATATTAGAATTATTTGAAGGAGGTTAAATTTTCAAAATTGCAAAAGGAAATTTTTTGATGTAAAAGAATGTAATTACCCAGTATCTAATCTTCCTGCTTTGGTCCTTTAAGGTGATGATAAAAGTAAAATCATAAGGGAAAAAACACAATAAAAGTTTCAAAATATCTAACAAATATTTGGTTATAAATTTATTTTCCAAATATTTTTTGACTATTTTTTAAGTTTTGAGGTCCTCACTAAGTTCCATTTCATTTTTAAATAGTTATGTTATGTTTGGTGACATATAGAGATTTATTTCAAACCAAGATTGCCTTCTAAAAGGCTAAGAAATCTATAATATGATATAGGTCAGATGATTGAACTTTGTCTAGAGATTTTAAGAGAGCATGAATCTTTTTTTTTTTTTAATAGAAAAGAGGCGTAACAATTTATTTTAATGGGAGCTTTCAGAATGAAGATCCAAAGATACATGGGAAATTGTTCATTTTTATGTTTTGGTTCAACAAAGTATAGATAACTGTATAGAAATACGATTGAACAAAAGGTTATGATCAAGTGCTAATACACTGAAATTCTTCGTGGCCTCTGAGCATGCGGTATTTCCTTCTGGGTGGGGAGCAGGACCATCTCTAGATTAGGGATTTATGACCTACGTCAAAGAAGGACATTCTAAATTAATTTGTAGGCTAATACAAATCTAAAAACCATTTTCTATTCATGGGCTGCAACGGTAAGTTAGAATAGTTTGTGCTGTGGTTACACAACAATCCCAAATTTCAGTGGCTCAAAACAAAGTTCATTTCTTCCTTATTCTACATGTGGTTGGCGGGAAGATTTTGCTCTTCATAGTCACTTGGGAATCCAGGTGGTTGGAGCTTCCATAATTCTTTTTAGAAAAATTTTTTTAATTAAATAAAATTCATATAACATGAAACTCACTATTTTAAAGAGTACAATTAAATATATTTGCAATATTGTGCAACTATCACCACTGATTCCAACACCCCTAAGAGAAACACTATATCCTTTAACGGTGACTCCCAATTTCCCTTCTCCCTTTCTCCTCTCAAACACTTTCCTACTTTCTGTCTCTATGGATTTGCTTATTCTGGACAATTCACATAAATGGAATCATGCCGTAGGTAGTCTTTTGTGACTGCCTTCTTTCACTTAGTACAATATTTTCAAGGTTCTTCCATGTCTTAGTATGTACCAGTACTATATTCCTTTAAGCCAAATAATATTTTATAGTATAGACATACCATATTTTATTTATTGATTAAGTAGTTGATAGAAATTTGGGTTGTTTCCACTTTACATATTGGGAATAATTCTTCTGTGAACAATTGTGTACTCACTGTTGTGTGAATGTGTATTTTCAATTATCTTCTACCTCAACATAGAGGAAGAAAAGCTGTGACATATGGTAACTCTATGTTTAACTTTTTCAGGAATTGCCAAACTGTTTTCCATAGCTATACCACTTTACATGTCCACCAGCAATGCATGTGGTTACAACTTCACATACGCACCAACACTGGTTATTTTCTTTATATATTATTATTTCTATATATAGTACATATGTATTTTATTTACATATATATATTTATATTCTTTACTTGGTGATATCTCATTCTCATGCTTTTATTTAATTCTCAGATATAGTTTCCTGTAGGTCTTTGAACATATTTAAAGTCACTTCTTTAAAGTCTTTATCTAGTAAATCCAATGTCTGGGCTTCTTGAGGGACAGTTTCCATTCATTAGTTTTTTCCTTTCTATGAGCCACACTTTCCTGTTTCTTTGCATGCCTCCCAATTATTTTGGTTGAAAACATGACTTTTCAATAATATTATGTGATAACTATAGTAATAAGATGCCCCCACAGTTTTTACTAAATTGCTATACTACACTTATGCTGAAGATGGAGTATTTTTAAAGTAGGACCTTATATTTTTCCAAACTCTCATAGCTCCTCACAACATAGGAGTACTCTGTACAAAAGAGTAAATTATTTCTAGTTATTTCTTTACTTTTAAAGGTGGATTCGAGTTTTTATGCCTCTACAAAACCACTTTCTGAAGGCATTCAACTGTAGGACAATAATTCATCAAAAGACAAAAAATAATGTTAAAATGAAATGATTTATTACTACCCTATGTAAAATGTGTTACAGTTAAGCATCTATTCCTAAAGAAAGGTTATTATTTTGATCCAATCCAGACAGCACCTGACTGAGGGTTACAAATAGGTGTTTTGACATGGTGGACTCTGTTCTAAGTGCAGAAAGTGTTCTCAGCTCTGGCATTGGATTGTTAGAGGACAGCTTTGTTATTTGAAATATCATTTCTAACATTCTATAATTTAAATTTATAAACACCTAAATTATCCAGAGTGCTGTTTATTTGCCAAATTATGCCTAAATATTTCTTTCTTATAGAGTAGATTTCTCTATTCACAATAGAACTTGTTCAGCATCTAACCACATCTCAATTTTTGTAGCAATTAAAATAAAATTCCCTTGTTCCCGGTTTTTTCCCCCAGGTCTATAATTCTAAGTCTGAAGATCAATAAAAACTGCCTATTTTCTAAGGGCCTCCCTCTAAATATCATATTTATTGTGTCCCCTTTCCATGTACGTGGCATTGCTCACTGTGATGATTCAACAATGAAGGACGAGATAGCTCTTAAGTGATAAGAAGGTTAAATGATCAGCCTAGTAGTTATCAGGGATACTGACAAGCCTTTTGTACAATAGAGATCTTCAAAGGGGGCAAAGCAGCAAGATCTGTGAAGCTGATATCTGGAGCTCTAGCAAAATCCTGTCCAACCCCCATCACTACCATCCTGCATCCTCTTTATTCTGTCCCCATACCCTGTGAAGATAGTGTGACAAGAGGTTATTTGAGGGGAAAGATAAAAGTGAAGATGGTGCCTGCTCTAATTTCTCTGTCAAATGTCACTACAGACAGGAAAACACATTCTCTAATGTCTATACCTCCAATCCAGCAGGTTATCTCTTTACTTCTCCCTTGCCCCCCACCTCCCCAGCTCCATCCTCTGCTGTCAAGCCCTAGTGAATGAGAGTAAAACATAGGTACTGGCTGTAAAAGTGTAGAGTGATTGAGTAGAGAGATTTTAGTTGAGACTCCTTTTCTCTCCATAGTCATGGCATGTGATTGTAAGACCTTCCTTCATCAACTAGTGAGGACCATGTACAAGTGGGTTAATCCTCCATTTCTAAAAAAGTTTTCAGAAGATGAAATCCCAAATTCATTTTTAATTTAATTGTGTTATATTGTTTCATCCTTAATTTATTAATAGAAAATAGCTGCACCCTTATTTTGCTTAAGAGAAACAATTCACAAGAACATCAGTTCTGCAAAAGAACAGCCATCACTTTTGTGATCTCTCCGACATATGTTCTTTCCACTAGTACTGACGGTTCAATATTTTGCTGTCACAGAGCAGCATAAATAACTCTGATGATGAATCTATTGAGAAAGTTCCCAGAGTTCAAGAGTAAAACCTATTTTTTTAGCAAACCGTCCTGGGTGCCATGGATGCCCTGAGCATACAGTTAATAAGTTACTCAAAATCTGCATTTCCTTGTCTTAATTTTTAAGATGCAGGTGAGGGTGGGTTTTTTGTTTGTTTGTTTGTTTTTTTACTTATATAAGAAATTCCTATCTTCATGAGTGAAGTAAAAATCAAATGACAACTTAGGATAGTTCACAATCCATTATGCAAACCTTCTCATGAAAGCTTTTATGCTAGTTTCTGTGCTGCAGGATTTTATGGCAGGTCCAATGGCCTCTGCAGTATAGCCCCAACATGAAGCACTGAAGTGGCATCTTTAATATTGCACCTAAGGAAAAGGGCCAAACATATAAAAAGCCTGGTCATGTAACACATACTTAATGTATTTTTCAGGCTAAGCCACTTTTGCAGATAAAATGAACTTAATTAGTGGCATTATATTATCTTTAGTTTCTATGAAAACACCAGGAGTTAATAGTTTTAAAAGAGTCTACACAAATTCTTGAGTAACCTTGGTACTGATGGGTGTGGATGTACCCATGTTATAAAACTTGGGAGAGTTTATGCAAAAGTTTATGGAGAAAGCACAAACTATGATCCATAATTGCACTAAGTCAAAAGTTGATGTACTGCACAACAGATGGGAACTCCTACATGCCAGTAATGATTGCAAAGACTCAGTGTGAGCCTCACTTAGTGCACAGAAAAGTGTTAATCTGGCAAACAAAGCTGAAAGTCTGTGTAACTTTCTTCCATAGTTTGACATTTTGTACACAATGGACATTAATTGAATATTGTGGTTGACTATGAAAGAAATTGAAATATAGTGAAAAATATGACACAAGATGACAAGATTTTTTTTATCTGTTTAGCCATTAACAGTGAAACAAACAAAATCTTAATCACTTTTGCTATGCCAGCCATTCTATTAATAATTCTTACATATATTTTAAAGATAGAAACACATTAAAAATCTGTATTTAAGAGACAAGCAAAGGAAAGCAACCAGGCAAAATTCCAAAATTCCCAGAGAAAGAATGATCAAAGCAGTTTGAGAAAAGTGTAGTATTTAGGCAAGCCTGGGAGAAAGGAGGAGGCAGGGGGGAGAACACTTTTCAATAGCAGCAGAGTTCTTGCTAGTGTCAACTTATGCAGGGGTCAAATAAGAGAAAGACTGAAACTTATCCATGCGCAGCCTGGTGGCAGCAATTTTGGTAGAATAATGAAAGTGGCAGGAGAAAGGGGAAAGAAGGCTTGGGAAAGGTATCTGCTGGAGGTCTGCAAGTTGAGAGAGGTGGTTCTTGATGACTTACTTCTATCTTCCCTACTGAGTGGGAGAAAAGGTTATTTCCTGAGAGTGAAGGATTGGGGTTAGGGTGAACGGTTTGGAGAGAGGGGACTGAGTTGGAAACAGTTGTGAAGAATGGGTAAAGGGGTGAGCAGAAAAATCAAAGAGCTACCAGGCAGCCCCGTGGACCTGAGATTGCAAGCCAGGGCTACAGAGGGTCACAAATGCTTTAGTGGCGATCCAGGAACTGCTGTGAATTTTTCTGTTAAACTCTGGTTTCTCTTGAATGCAAAGACTACATATCTTAGCTCACTAACCTGAGCAGATTAACATAACACCTGAACTCTAATGAAGATCTGCAACTATTTAATGTATGAAGAAATGCTGATCTATGTCATAAGATGACAGTAGCAATTATTGATTCTTATTCACGAGCATCAACAGACAAATAAACTTCCTTGTTTTCTCACTCTACCAACTATAACCTCAAACTCTCACACCACAGTTCTATGTTCTGCTGCCCCTTTCTTTGTGGCCCAGTATTTACACAATCAAGCGATAGCAATCATAGAATACTACGTAACTATCACATTAATAATTGCAATGTCTTTCCAGTGGAGATTTTTGGTATTATAGCTGTATTAATGAAAATATCCTGAGAAGAAACAGCCTACCTGGAGCATGAATGTTTCTCGATTCTCATTTCCAAACTCTGTTTTCCATCACAGCAGCATAGTATTTCTTAATGCTAAGCAATTACAGATTAGATTTCAATTTGTGAAATCAATATCTATAATACTAAGTAAAGAGTATTAGAACTCTCTATCTTGTGCCAAACAAATAAGAAACATCATAATTCCTTTGCACCATAAAACTCTAAGCAGAGTCAATTCACTGCTAAAACTTGAGCTAAAACTCTAAACTGAGTCAGTGAAAGAAAACCAGTGATCAAGAATGGTTATCTCTCATTGTCTCTGTTTCCTTATAATACCTTGTGATGACTTTTTCTTCGTGTGTGGTTAGAAGTAAGCAATGATGGTTATGAAAAAAAAAAAGAAAGAGTGTGGGATTGTTCTGCTATGTAGACTAACATGAAGGGATCAGTGTAAGTACATGATGGCCAACCCCAGCCATGTCACAAGACAGCTGAACCAAGGCATATATCACATCAATTCAGGATAATCTCTGTACGTTTCCATTAATTTTAGCTACATTAACAAGTAGGACAGGCTGGTACTCAGGAACATTGTATAGATGAGAGCTTTCAAAAGGAGACTATCGAGTATAGGAACGTCAAGCCTTCATCCTAAATTGTGCAGACACTAGTCTTCACTTAAAAAGTGTGCCAGAAAAAAAAATTGCCTGATCATAGCCATGTTTTAAGATCTTTAATGCTTGTCTATGATTAGGGGTAAAATGGCTTAAAAAACTTTTCCTTTTTTTTTTTTTTTTTTTAGAAATTCTGGCTTTTCTGTGAAGATCAGCCTCTTCCTAAGCAGCATCAACTTCAAATATTCTGCAGGCAGTGTCTGTACAAGAGGCTGCTAGGCTTCAGTCTGCCACAGGCCCTAGGATTCTACAGGGTCTAGAATCCTATGGTGTATGTCTATTCATTTCAAATGGTTTTCAAAAATAGAAAAATGTGAGAGGATGAATGCTTAATATTAAATGAAAGGGATCTTGTGCTACAAAGCATACATTCTGCTTCTGTTGTACAGAATCATAATTTTGAGGTTGAAATTTATATTCCTAATGCAATTTTAAAGTGGAACATAGCTTTTAAAACAGTAAAACAATAAATGTGGCCATGCATAGCTTACATATATCACTGTGCTGATAATGCCTACACTGTGCTGGTAACGCATGGAGAAGGTGTCAGAGTCCTCCACGCACAGGTTACTTTAGAAACCAGTCAAGATACCAAGAAAAGTATTAAAACACTTGAACCATACTCTGAGAAAATAAGGAGCAAGATGGAGAAGGAAAGAGAGACACATACACACACACACAGAGATACTTGTGAATTTTGTATCAACACTCTTCTGATGCTGAGACTTAAATTCTCATTTTGTTTTCTGCGTGGATACTCCAGACACTATGATGTTAATTATATCTTACAACTCCAGGATATCATTACGATTATGTGAAATCCTCATTTATATCATTTTTAATTTGCATTTATTCTTATATATCTTTAGGGATTGAATAATACAGGCAAAAATCAAAAAGTCAAACAAAAATATCAATATGAATCACAGTGATGAATACAGAATATGTACTTGGTAGTATCCTATACTCATTTAATAGAATTTGGTGTTTATAACTAGAGCCACTGTGTGTTTTATTTTTCAACTGCAGAATAGAAGTCCATTAATGGATTTTTATTTTCAAAAGAGGCATCTGTGCAAATCAAAGAGAGTAGGAGAATGCTAATGAAAATTGCAGTAACTGATTCTTCACCAGAATGCTTACCTCAAAGGTAAGAGGTGGTTTGGAAATCAGTTACATCCACTTTCACCTTCTCTTACTGGGGCAATATTTTCAAATGTGTTAATTTCCAATTTATGCTAATAAGTATATGACAAATTTGAATATACACTGTGCATTTTCTCTCATATTTTAAATTTTTTGTCCAATTACACAGAAGCAGATGCAGAATACTTTTAAGATCAATTACACCATATTGATAAATGAAAAGGACATGGTACCTTATTATTATCATTAATAAAACTGTTCCTTTATTGAAGAAATTCTATCATTTTTCTCAAAGGCCCAGGATTTTCCTTACTAATGTATGTCATAGATCTTTCAAGAAATGACAACAAAAAAGACAGAGAAACAGTTTACACTATAACTTTTACCACTCCATTCTGCCACACACGCTTCCCCTCTCCCAGCACCAAAACAAAAACACCAAAAAATTATTTGAACTTGCCAGAAAGAGTTTGCTGTGATTAATTGTCTTTCTAGTGTGTGTCCCACATTCATTTCCTGATTAAGATTTCTGATTCAAGAAATTGTCAGCAAAAGAGGATGTATCAAAGTTTAAATATCAGCAATAAAATAGTACAAGAAATATCCTGTGACTACTTAGCATGGAAAGCTTTACTGAAAAAGGTTTGTTTTCTTTGGCAGCCTTCCATGACCTCCTACTGTTGACAAAACTAGCAGCCTGTCCTGTCTGAAGTGTAACTGCGTGGCAGAAGCTGCTGCTTCAGAACACTTACAGGATTTATCTCTAAATTAATATTTTCATCGAACACACTCACGATATACCTTACATAATCTTTAAATTATAGGAAAACGCTGGAAGGAGGTTCTGCGAGTCACCGGCTGAAGTCATGCTAGGGATTTATGAATCTCTCAAGTCGACATTTGTGACTGACCTACAGCACACCAGGGCTGCTATTTCCTTTTCCTGATTCATGATAAGTGCAGCTGCCTCCAAATAAGCCTCCCGAGCCCATTAACGTGCAGTCCATTCCCTTATGGTAAATATGCACATCTCCAGTCTCACTTTTAATGTTCAGCTGTGATGAAGTTGCATAGGAAATCAGGTTGCAACCCTTTTCCAAGTGTCTTTTCACTGCAGTGTGGGTGCCTCAAAGTCCAACTTATCTCTGGCTCTAATTAAAGGTGATGCTTTCTAATATATTGGACTCGCGGAAAAAAAAAAAACCAGAATTGTTTTTCCCTTGCAACATGAGTTTTAAGGTCTTGGACTGTGAGTGTGATGCCTTCCGTTTTTCCGCTGTCAGCACCATAGCTAATTAACAAAATTGCATAAAGATTGATATGAAGGTAAATATTAAAGGCACAAAAGGGAAGGGGAAGCAAATTATTTAAAATGTCAGAAAAGCCAAGACATTCATCTTCCCTGCTGCAATTTGTTTTTCATTAATAAAATATACATTGTTTTCCGCTTAGAAAAGTTATTAGTGGCAACACAGTCTGCACGAAGCTTTGTCTCTTCCGAAATGAAGTCTTTGTTTAGACATCGGTGATGGGGGTTTTGTGCCATTGTCTAATCTGTCAGATTAGATGAGCAAGTGTATTTAGGGGTGCAAAGATGTGCAGCCACACCTGCTGTGCAAAGCTGTGAATTCACAACTCCTCTGACTATTAAAATGTGTTATGCTGGGAGCTCTTTTGTTGTAATGGAACTGTTGGTGGTTGCGTGTTTGAAGTGGCGCAAGTGTCAGGCCTTATCACCATCATAATAATCACTCCAAAAATAACCTCATATTTTGACCATTTAATGTTAATGTGCAGCAAATTAAAGGCTAAGCACCTAATAGATTTGGGAACGTTAAATTGATTTTGTACTCAAAATTTTCTAAGCAAAAACAGAAGTCTATTAATGGAGTAATATTCATGGTCCAAAGAAACTGCAGTCATCTGAGAGTTTTATAATCATATAGGAAGCAAACAAAGGATGCGCACAAAATCTGAAGTCAATATTGTGACAATAAAATTATTGTTGGAGAACACTAATCATCATTTCTTTATTTGTTGATTTTGTGCTTTTCTTATGAATATACCATGATATTTTATTCCCCCAACTAAATATTGAATTATACATACATAGAGATAATGAATAACGTTTCTACCTATTCTTGATTAAATAGGCCAGGTTATTACAGTTTCTATTATTGTAATTTTCTAAAATTTAGCTGTATTTAATAATCTTAACAACAGAACAAAACAATATTAACTGCCTCAATTATTAACTCATCACGCAGTTTCTTAAACATGCTTTTCTACCCAATTTTTATTTTTGATTTTTTGGAATATTGATATTCTTTAAAGATTTTTGAATATCAAATAAATCTATAGGAATTTCTCCACTGTAAGTTAGCAGGGTGTTTACTGAAGAATGGGAAAATATATTTTTCAATATTTATAAAAAGGAAAATGGAAAAAAGAAAAGAACAAAATGCTAAACCAAAAGACCCGCTGTTGTCACTTTTATAACACTAAGTAGCTTGTGGCAGGTTTAATAGACCCTAATCTAGAGAGGCCTTTTTAGGGACCTTAGACCTGTATGGCCTCATTAATTCAAATGGTACGTGACAGTTCAGAGGTATCTTAAACCAGCCATTACCTGCATAAACAGGTTCTGATGCCAGTGTGGCACGTACATTGTCCTCAGATCCAAATTCCTCAGACTCGATAGCTATGATTAGAGAAAACCTTGAAAATGTAAGAATGTTTCTTTCTCTATCAGTATTAATGAAATCTGATCATAAGTTACAGCCCATTCTCTTCCAAAATAGACTTTTAAATATTTTTATTATTACCCTAGAAAAAGATACTGCAAACTTAACAGAGGAAATATATTGGTTTCAACTATTAAAAGATATTGGCATCCTTCAATTCTACAAAAATTGCTGTTTTACTGAGATTCCGGCACACAATTAGGCTGTTCTCATTTGACAATCATCACGATGCCAAGATCCAGATATAATATTGTGTAACATCTGGATTGTCCTGCAGGTGTAGCAGGGTGACAGCTTCACACATTCCTTGAAAAGAGGTGTCCACACACTGACAGTTACTCATCATTCAGAAAAAGAAAAAAAAAAAATAGAATGAAAGAAAGATTTTTTCTTGACTCTTAATGTAGGCTAATGTATGTAAAACACATTATCTAAGAAGAACCAGCACAAGAACAGTTTTTTGGCACAATTGCAAATTGTAGCAGTCTGAATTACAGCAAGAAATATTTTACCTGTGATAGAAAAGTCAAAAAGTTTTTACTGAAGGCAAAACTTCATATAGGTAAAGGAAATTAAGAGTAATTGAAGATTTGGTTTAATTTAATTAACTTTTTAATAATCTTAAATTACTTCTCTGTTTCATTCTTGTATAAATGCCCAGTGAAGACACTGAATCTGAAAATGCTAAATATAAACCTAGTATTTTAATTAAAACAGTGTCAAACGAATTTTTAGTCATCACTTATTGAAGGAAGTCTTCCCAATAAAAGGATTGTTCATTTTAAAAATTTATAAACAAATAATAAACATATGAAAATTAATGTTTTTATTTTTATGCTATGCTAAAATTTTCTCCAAACCATTAATATTCACCTTTGCACCCAGGCTCTTTGGCAATGTTGGTGTTTTAATCTGGTATGTTTTCCTTAGAAACCTGTGCCCCCGTGTTCAGACCCAGTTTTGATCTGGGTAGGCAAAAAATTGACACTGTTTAAAACTTTTCTCCTCAGATGACATTTAAAGAAAGGCAGATATACAAAGATTGGTTTCCATTTCCTGAAATTAAAATGAAAGTCACTATATGCAATCAATCTTTAGGAGAATAAATACATTATTTTATGGAAGATATTAAAAAATGTTATGCAGACTTCTTTTGCTCTGCAGTATATCCAATCTAGCTAAAAAGATTCAATAGCCTGACTTACATTTTTACGTGCTGGATTAGTCTTTATATTTGTTTTGATAGAAAAGCAGGCAACAGCCTATTTCATGGACAATAAATTCAAGATCGTAATGACGAGATAGTATTGCCTCAGCTAAGTGCACCCAGATTGGAGGGTCACATATTTGACCTCGATCTAGTGTGGTCCTTAATGAATCTATATACTTGATTAGAGTTACTGTCTTTTTATAGCTCAAAATAGCTTTGCATGGAAAACTAGCTCATTTTAAGTAGAGTTGGGAGAATCATTTTGCTTCCAACACATCCCTAAAACTTTTCCAAAGATTTTTAAGTGCCTTCTTTAAAATTTCAACCTTCCGGAAAGCTGTCCTTTTCCTTGCCAATTCTGGTTTTGTTTTACAACCTTCACTGCACAGGTGAGACATACCTCTCTGTCACCTTTTATCAGTATAAAAAAAATCCTGATTTTTTTAAATAATCAGCAGAATTAATGAGATGTTGTATGACAGCCCCAGTCTTACAGCTATTTCAGAATTTTTCAAAGCTTCCTTGCCTATCCCATTTCACACAATGGAATGGAAGAATTGGTGTTGGCATGTCATTCGGAGAGATTTGTATAAATAACAGTAAAAAATCGGTAGTGAGGATTAGAACCCAGAGCCATGATATATGTCCTTTTCCCTTTCTGCTGTTGTTGGCTTTGCTTTGTTCATTCATTCATTTTTATTAGTACTCTATCAGCTTCAAAATGGGATTTGTATAGGGTGGAGTCACCGATAGCACCACGGATGTTCTATTTTGCATGCAATGCACCGTCCTGATTACGCAATGGGCTTTTACAGTCTCCCTGCTTCCATGTTGTAGCTCTCTCCTTATCTGTGCAGGAAACTCCATATATCTGTCTCTCTGCTTCTCCAGCTACATCGCTCACTCTTAATTCAAGGAAGTGATTTCTTACTTCTTGTCACTCTCTTTCTTTCTCCCACTCACTCTCAATCTATCAGAATTCGTTTCCTGTTTCTGTAACTACTCTGGCCTCATGTATCTCCCTCACTCCATTCCTCTCTGAGAAATATGACCAAGATTCTTCCTTTCCTTTTTTTTTCTTTAAATGCATCTCTCAGAAAGTCTTCTTTATCTTCTTTATCTTTCTCAGCCTTTTAGTACTTGGAGAGTGGATAAAATTAAACAGTAAAATACCAATTCCGTATCACTGTGTACGCTTCTGAAGAAATGAATATGTTTTGTTTCCAAAAGTATAAAATGATAGACTTCCATGCTATTACTCATTAATAAATACAGTGATGGTTTTAAATCAAGGATATTTACAGATTAACAAGTAGCTCTTAGATATGAGATATAGTCTCTAACAACAAAATTAGAATACATGTAGGCTGGGTGCTTATGATTTTAGTTATATTTCTTAATGCTGGACTCAAGTTTGTCTCTACAAAGAGTAAAAAGTATTGGGATTTTAAGTTTTTTCGTGTACTACTTCATGCACTTACAAACGCTCTCATTTTGTTACTCCTCCACATTCTAAAATATGTTGGTCATATTTTCTTTCAAATACATGATTTTGAGTGGATGCATTTATTTCCAAACAACAGTGCCAGAACAGTTAAGTCATTCTAATCATAACACAAATTTCATCTCAAATTTAATAGTTAAAGGAGGATATTTTAAAGCATTAATATTTTCCAAGCCTTCAACGATTGATATAGTACAGGCCAATCAGTTTATATTAAATTTTAAAGGCAAAACAAAATGAAACTTAAAAAAGGATAGTGCATCTATTCTAGTCTTTTTTACTAGGGTCACAAACAAGGTAAATTTTCAATGACATACCACCTCAGGTAAGCATTTCAGAAATGATTATTTTAATGGACATTTTAATTTCATAACATTCCAATTTTGAATGGCAATTCTTAAGTAACTCTGTCAAATCAACTCTGCTTTTCAAAAAGCCAAAAAACTATTGGCATAGAGATCTCCAAATATTCATGAAAATAAAAAAAGCTCAGGAAACAACATTTAGGGGGAAAACAAACCTCACAGTTTAAATGAAATTGAGGACACTAGAGGAATCTTTACCACCTCTGTAACATAATTTGTATTAAATATTTTCCTTAGTGAAATAATGACACATGCACCCTTCCAATAATTAGGGAATTACAAAATTATTCTGAATGTTAAAATGTAATTCAAAAAAAATTGATTTTCTTTTGTGTCATGTAATTGTCACATAAGCAGGCCATAAGCCATGATGTAGGCAGACTCATGGCTTACTGTAAGTGAACTCACATTTCCATAGTGCATTTTCACCTACCCTAATAAACAAAATAAAATATTTAACACGGTGGTAAATCTCAGTTTTCTTCCACCTCTCCTTGACAATAATTTCATAGTTCAATATCCTACATATTTTTACTTGAAGAGGTTGAAGCATTATTCTTTTCGAGAGATATTAATCTATTTTGCTATCTTTGCAGGGATACATTAACCAGGCCGAACTCTGAACACGTTTTTATTTCTTACCATAGAAAAGACAGCCAGATAGCTCATTAAAATATATCAATGAATAATAACTTCTTCCTTTAAATGAACTAATATCTAAGTTTAATGAAGCTCGGTTCATAGTGATTTTCTGGCTGAAGTGCTCTTCTTTCTGCCTAATTATGTGCACAGCTTTCAGACAACAAGGAGTGTCTTTAACATTAGATAAGAACCTGGGCTTTTATCTCAATCAATAGTCTTTAGCCTTTGAACTCGTGTCAGTGGAAGACCAGTCCGTCACGTTCAGTTCTACCTGACCTCTTTTTCTTCTTGATGCATGCTGCCATTTACAAAAGAAACACACACACACACACACGCACACACACACAGACACACATGCTTCTACACACCCATGCCCACGCCTAAGATACAAGCAGGCAAAGTGTTTAGATTATTTGTGTGCCTGTGTATGTACGTGCATGTGCACAAGCACGTGTGGACAGGATCCTTTATAGCTGTAAAGATGTGTGACTGTAATGATGATGTTAAAATTTTCTTGTTTCCTTTCACTGGGCTTTGTGTATCTCAAAGGAGCCCCATATGGTGCTCTTTGTCCGTGTCATTACCTCGTTACAGCCACTGTCTGCCAGCCAAAGGTAGACCGAGCGCTGCAGCTGTAGACAGCGATACAACTGGAATTGTCTAAGGTCAACAGTGCCGTAATTACTTTAAAATGTCAGCGTACAATAAAATACAACAGTTCATCTGGCAGAAAGCAAATTAGCTTTGACCATAGCGTAATTACCCTTTTCTCAGCACCATTAGAAGAGATCAAATCTCCACATTCAGTGTTTGAGGAAAGGCCATCAGAGTACACTCTACCTGACAAGGATGCACATTTGCCATTTTGAGATGTAATTAATTGTCCCTATAATAGAAATTTTTATATTTGACTCTGGAATTGAAATGTGTAATAACCTGGCTTCTTCGTTTTAACCATTTTGATGCTGGAAAAAAAGGATATGTTTTGCCAGGTACAAATAGGTAGTATCAGTATCATCCAGAACATATTTTTCATTTTGATAACAATCAGTTCGACTACAGGCGTGATTTTTTGGAAGTGAATTTCACGCATATTAAGAATGATACTAATGTCTAGATCCAACATTAGAGGAAACAAATTAAGAAATTAACATCATTGCACTCTTTATTTCATAGCTTCTTTTTCGTCTTTGCATGTGTACTTCCCATCTGGCTAGGATAATGGGACGTGAAGTGGCTTTTAGACTTATTAAAGGTTGATTTCCTCCACTGATCTTCATCTACACCTCTACCTCACACACGGGGGCAATCTAAGCAAAAGATTACTCCACCCCCTTCTCCCACAGGATTAATGTGCCATTATGCCAAGAACATCCTCTCTTTTTCAAAGACACTGATCATTAATGGTGGAAGGGACAAATGTACCAATGATATAGTAATTTGATTAACTCAGAAACAAACAGCAAAGAGCTGACCAGTGACAGTCCCTGTAGGGCAAAGTCTTCACTGATTGTTGATTTTCATTAATATTTAAGGGCGCCAAAGATGCTTTAAACTGATTTAAAATGACTTAAGGTGTCTGAACAGCATTTCTCCTTGTGCCTGGTTGTAGATACACATGAAACAGCTGTTTTGTATCAGAAGAGCCTTGCGCTGTGTTTAGGGAATTCCACCACCATAAAGATGTTTACATTTTCTTGATGTTTCATTCACTGTGTTGTGGGCTTCTTCATAGTATTTCAAATGAAAGAATGTTTTTTCTTGAGTTCAAAAATCTCCCTTTTGAGCACAGATTTCCTGGGGGAAAAACTATCCAGGCAACCAACAAGGAACTTTATAGTTGGCAAGAAAATTCTTAACGTGACCCGTTCTTATTGAACCATTGCAAGTTTTAATGTGCTAAAGCCAAAACAATAAACAAGCTTTCTGGTAAAATCACCGTAGCATATCATTGACCAGTTTATCTCTTCAGAGCAGAAAATTATGGCACATACTGGGCTTTCTCCCCAACCACTGGGTTGCTTTGTTCTTCTTCAATGTCATGTACAACTCTTAGGTCATTTAACAAGGTAAGAAATAATCAGGGCAGGGAAACATTTTAAAAATAAACAAAATGGTCAGATAAAATTTTTAAATGGATGTGAATATTTAGAAAGAAAGAAAAAATTCTTTCTTTGAGGTCTATCTAGTCCTAGATTAAATCAAGATGCCTGTAAATATATTTAATGGATAATTTGTAGAATTCAGGGAAATAAATATCACATGGTGAGTTTGGAAGGACCAAGTTAGGCTGACAGTTTTAAATTGGCAAGAAGGATCAAACTGAAACTTTCAGCTGCCCATGAATGGCATAAATTGATGACTTGCTGTCACTTTGAAAGAGAGGTGATTTTTTTTTTCACCCATTAATACTTGGAAAAGCACTTGACAGGCCGGTCAGCCTTCCTATGAAACAGTCTGAGGCTTGCATCAGCCCAGAATTTAAGGCTCTTTACAGTCTTGCCCAAATTCACTGTGACTCTCACCTTTTCCCAAGGCAAACTCTCTACTCCAGCTAAGCCATCCCACCCCAAAACCGCACCACGTCCTTCCAGGTAACAATGTGTCTTTCCACCTCATTGCCCAGGGTGCTCTCTCTAGATTGCTTTACCTGCTGCTTACTACCTCTCCATAACAAGATTTGTTTCCCACTGTTTTTCTCAGCAGTATGTCCACAATGATGCTTTTCTTGTTTCTATTATGAATATCTAAAAATTTTATCCTCTGTTGACATGTAATAAAGCAATTAGATGGTTTTAAGATATTTTTTGTATTCTTCCTCTCATTTCATTTCCATAAGTCTTGTTTTAATAGTAAAAATGATTTCTTAATGATACCAGGAATAACATATTAGTGTATTGCTTGTCATTGCTTCTACCATTAGTCTGCTACAATGCCTTTCACATTATAAAATTTGGGAAATCTCACTTATATGTAGAATCTAAAACAGCTGAACTCCCAGAAGTAGAAAGTAAATGGTGGTTACCAGGGGTGGAGCGAGGGCAGGGTGGGGAGACATTGGTCAAAGGGTACAAAGTTTTAATTACAGAGGAGGAATAAGTTTTTGAGATCTATTGCACGGCATGGTGAACATACTATAGTTAATAATAAGTATAATGATGTGTTTTATATTTCAAAATTGCTTAAGGAGTAAATTTTAAATGTTTTTATCATAAAAAAATAAGTAAAGGTGAGGGGATAGGTGAATTAGCTTGCTTTAGTCATTGTATATCTATACCATAACAGCACTTTGTGCTACATAATATATACATTAGAATTTTTCAATTAAATTTTTTTTAATTGGGGGAAAACTACAAAACATTTACAGTACAATGTTTACAGTCACAATTTGTAGTGAACTGATTTCCCAAAATATATTACCACTCAAGTTGACTTATCTTGTTACATTCAAAAACCTACTCTGTCAATTCATGAGTGGATTATTAAAATCTGGTATATGTTCACAATGGAATATTACTCAATTTTAAGAAATGACAGTGAGTTAGCACCTCTTGTATTATCCTGGATTAAGCTTGAGCCCATTATTCGAAGTGAGGTGACACAAGACC